>BRDA01080254.1:6020-16193 GCA_036984385.1 Crenuchus spilurus | reverse complement strand
AAAATATTAGATGTTGGCACCTCCACATAATTGCATTCAGTTTTTATTCACAATTTGTTTAGTGTCCCAACTTTTTTGGAATCCGGTTTGTACAACATAACCCTTTTGGGGGCTATATAGAACCATTTTAAAAAGGTTCTGTTTAGAACCATATACAACACATTCCTCATCAATTTGAAGAACCTTTTCACAATGGAAAGAACCCTGTATCTTTATAATTGTATGTAGAACTATATTCTATACTAAAGAACATTTGAAGAATCATCTTTTTAAGAGTGTGGTGATTAATAGTGTTTGATCATTGAAGAACAGGGTGAAAAGAGGCTAACAAAGTATACAGAGATACAGATGGACTGCACTATAATAGTACAACTACAAAGTGCACCTATATGGTCAGTGGAGATCAAATGGAAAATGAGGTATGTGTACCTAATGAAGCAGCCAGTGAATGTACAGAGTCCACCAAATGTTGACTAAATGTACCTTAACTGCCAGAGGAGGGCAGCATTCTGTAGGATTGAACAGGTGTCTACACAATATACCACCTGCTCTCAAATATAGGTAAATTCACTTCAGTCAGACATGGTAGCATCATTGTAATGTGTGTTGGTGGTAACCTATCAGACACAGCTAGGCTCATAGTGGATCACTGCTCAAAAGCAAAAAAATAAGAGCAGCTCTATGGTAAGAAACTGACCTCTGATGAAGGGCTAGTGGATGAGCAAGCTCTTAATCTCTAGTCTAGCTGAGCTTCAAGGTCAGGGTTTCTAATAACATGGTCAGTCAGTGTTATTTCTAATAAAAATAATAAATATAAAGCTTTAATTTAAAGTTTTGACTCTCTATTACATGATGTTGCTTTAAAGCAACATACACTTTTTCCTTTTCATCACACCCCAAAAAATACATCACATGTCATTGTTGTGTGGTTTTAATTGTAAAATGCCTTTCATTGCAGCTTCTAATAACATTGAAGAAATTTAAGCTACCTGGTTCAAGTTTTGATCAAATTTTGTAGCATTTCCTCCCTATTGATATTTTTTCATGAATAACATGCAGATTGTTGTCTCAAAGCAATGTACACCATCAACACTCCCCTTAATATATTTATATATTTAATAGTATAATTTTTTATATATTACTATGGGCCATATTAAAACCAAATTACATCAGTAACATAACACTGTTTGAATGAATGAATGAATGAATGAATGTTACACTTATATAGCGCCTTTCTAGATACCCAAGGACGCTTTACAATCAACACACTCAGTCACACACGGCGAGAAGCGGCAGTCAATCGTGCACAGCGTACTCTCAACGAGAAGCAACTGTCCACCTGGAGGACTGCATCGAGCACTTGGGGGATCACCCAGGACAAAGAGCCAACCATATCTGGGCGTGCATACATACTTACATTCATACACACACCAGAGTAATTTTTAGAGTAGCCAATTCACCTGATCTCCATGTTTTTGGACTGTGGGAGGAAACCAGAGTCCTCAGAGGAAACCCACGCGGACACTGGGAGAACATGGAAACTTTGCTCAGATGGGGACTCAAACCCAAGATCTAAGTGGTGAGAGGCGAAAGTGTTAACCACTAAGCCACCATAATTTTCTGTAAAATACAGTCATTCTGTGATTAGCAACACTTTATTCACAGTATTACTGTTTTGACCACACAGGACTCAAAAAAAGCATTTTACAGCACAGTTCAGTATCTTATCAAAAACATGTTCAGCCCTACACAGTCAAATGTTCATGTTCAAATACAAAGACATTTAAAAAAAGTTGTACACTAGGGGCATATGGCTGACACTTTATTGGCTCTTAACAACACTAACATGCAGAAAAAACGCTGGCCTTAAAGGCTATTTGAACATTTCAAATATGCAAAAACAAAATTATACATTGTGTACACACCGCCGTTCTTCCAATCAAAATACTGCATGAGCAGAAGAAATATTTTCACTGCTCCATGATTCCTGCCATCCGTACATATGCCACAGTAAGGAATATCAAAGTGCTTCTAGAGCAGGGTTTGGCAACCTTTAACACTCAAAGAGCCATTTGGACCTGGTTTCCCCATAAAAGAAAACACTGGGAGCTGCAAATACTTTTTGACATCTGTAATGAAGATTAAACTGTTTATACAGGTTTATTTTTATTTATTTATTTATTGGTGCTTGAACATCGTATTCTTAATTATTCAAAATCGTATTATTAATTATTAATAAATATTGACAAATTTTATGTTTTATTAATAATTACTAGTTGCTATTAATAGTATACTAATACTATTAAATGTTATTATGAATAATAAAATAATTTATATTAATTTATAATCATTATAAATTATATTATAATCATTATAAATTATAATTAATCGTTAATAAAATATTCATACATTATTACATATTATTTAAAAATAATAAATTGTTAAAAGCATGTAGCATAAAATTATCACCCAATCCTTCTCAGTCAACTTCACTCCAGCTCATTATCACCAATGTTATACTTATGTTTGCACTGTATGGTCAATAGACCTCATTTACACATAATTATAAATCATTTTTGAGTAAAAATAAGCAGAAATTCTGAATTATTTTGACAACAATTATATTTGGAGGCATGTAAATGGATGGCTTATCACAGACTGGTTAATGATACTTATGTTAATGAATTTTAATATGAAACCTCTGATATTACAATACGTCTAATTGTCTAGTTGACATGACCCAGGCAGAACAAACTCAATATGTTAACAACTTACAGGTGAAAACTGGCTGCTTGCCAAATTGCAGTCCAAACCTATTTGAGGGAGTGACAGCAGTGATGGCCAATCACATATTGGCAAGACACAGCAGAGCCAATCCGTGAGCTTGTGGGCAGCCTAAATGTTTCAGATTGAGCGCTTGGAATTCTGCTGGGTCCTATTGCTCACCTGTCTCCATTTAATATAGCGTAACATCTCACTCAAGCAAACTGAACAGAATAGGGGGAGGGCGAGACTAGTTTATGAACGAAAAGCTTCTGGAGTAAAACAAAATCCCAGACGTTTGTGAAATTCTGATCGGACATGTTTTTTAAGTCTCAAAAAGAGGACATGTCCATGTAAAAGAGGATATGTGGTCACCATATGTTAACATTAAAAAGTTGACTAGCAAACAGGCTTATTTACAGTATTTTCTCTAAGCAAATTTCAGCATCAATCTAGCTTATCTTATTACTTTGAAAGTCTTGGTCATCGTTTATTTTATCACAGTTATAACAGTTGCTCACTGTGATAAGTTGTTTTTGTTTTATTTTGTATGGGAGCCATATCACTGATAAATCAAATTAGAATAAGTTGATATTGGAACTTAGCTTAAACTTTCCAAAACATTTCAATCAATCTACACACAATGACTGTGTTCATATTTTTCATGTTGTACCAGAGATATTTTGTTTTTAATTGTATTACAGGCACTTGTCATCTATAACTGAGACTAGCCCAATAATGATGTCAATATTTCTCTGTTTGTTCTCAATTTCTCTGTCTTATTTTTCACTGTTTGAATGTCACACAGTTCAAACCAATGCTATGATGTTTATAATGCTGTTTAAACTCAGGAGTTCAGAAAAGCCTGTCATTAATTCATGGATTTAAGTACCATTTGTAAACAGTAACATGCTGTCATATACTGTAAAACTGCTGTAAAAAGTTTTTGCACTGTAAACCAGTATACTGTTAAATTACAGTAGAGGCACTATAAGATAACATTAACTTGCTGGCATGTACTATAAAACTATGATAGAAAACACTGTTATTCAACCGGTGTATACTGTAAATCAATATATGGTCAAATAGTGTTACAGTAAATAACAGCAGATGTACTGTAAAATAAAAGTAAAAAGCTAGCATCTCTGCTGCCAGTATTTTACTTTTCATTTGTAGTGAAATTCAGGACAGTGTTTCATTATGCATACAATAGAGGCTTAAGACCAATAATTAATCAATAAGTTTCAAAGGGTGACCATTGCTGTAACATGTGTTCTGCTGTATGTTCACCTTGTTTTGCATTACCTTCCAAATGCTGTGCACTTTCCAGCGAGCAGGTGCCGGCAGGACCTCACCTGGATTGGGTTTCTGCTGTTGCCAAGGTAACTGTCCTCAGTCACCCAAGTAGCCTCTCCACACACTCAGGTTTCAACAGATGGAGCTCTGCTGGTGCTGCCAACACCTAACCACTTACCTGGAGTTATCTAACATAGCACATAGCTTTTATCCAAGTCTTCTCAGCTCTTTTAGAGAACATTTTGCTCATAATCTGAAGTTCTCTCACCTAACCAAAGAAGTCACAGCTCAAACTGTAAAGAATGGATAATTTACTTTTATGACGTATTGTGCTTTGTAGATGTTTACCTTGCATTCAAGTATCTACTTAATTCATCTTATTTTCCATTAAAACCTAGATCTAATCATAACATAGCCTATAGATATTCACAAATATGTCATATTGGATCATTTTCCTCAATAAATAAATTACCAAGTATAATATTTTTGTCTTATTTGTTCAACTGCATTCTCTTTATCTACTTTTAGGACTCAGTGATGTTTTAGGTCATATTTATGCAGAAATCTAGAAAATTCTATAGGGTTTACAAACTTTGAAGCACAACTGTACACTAGTAAGCACAGCACACACACAGGGGCAGTAAGGACACACAGTATGTACCAGCCACATGCTGCAGTGCCCAGGTAGCAGTTGGGGGTTAGGTACCTTTAGGCACTTCAGCTGTGGAATTTTCTTGCCAATTCAGCGGAACAAAACTTTTAAGTCTCTTAAGAAAAAAAAAAGTTTCAAGCAACGTTTAAGTCCCAAACCTACTTCTTTAACCTTTAGGCTATGGCTATCCCAACAGCTACTGTGTGTGTTTGAAAAAGACTAAAAAAAGACTGAATAAATAAATATTCTGTAGTTGTACTTTGAGGGATTCCTAACTTTCATCTTTTCATTTGGAAGAAACAATTTAAATCTTAGATACTAGTGGAATATTCCAGATCCAGGTGAAGTTCACCAGGCACAGCTTTGGTTGTTTTTTTCTTTGGATGGGGGTGGGTGGGTGGTGTTGTGCCAGTGTGTCATGGACTCAAGAGGAAGCTTGGCTAAGCCTGACCCCTCTTGGTTCTTGGCCTACTTTAGGTGGAGGTGAAAAGGGGACAGTGTGGAGTGTAGGGGGTAAACGGATTATAGCGGGCCCTCTCGCTCCTCTCCAGTTTGGGATTTCACCCCCCAATGCCAGACACTTAAAGTCTGCCTGGGATTAAGATAAAGAGCCAAGCAAGACCACGCGCTGTGCCCAGGGAGGTGTCCTACGAAAACAAAAGGACGAAGAGAGAAGAGAAAGAAAATACAGACACCAATCATTGTAATATGAGCTAATGCTCATAAGGAAGGCAGAACGTAGCCTTTTATCTCTTTGTATGAGTGGATGATCTGTGCTTAACGCAGGCTTTTAATAAAGAAATGGCTGCTATCCCTCTCAAATCTCTTCTCTTTGGCTCAGGAAAGTACACAGCTTGCCATAAAGTCATTTGAATCCCTTTTAAATGTATGAGGATGAACTTAGCTTAGCTTGTAGCCTAGCTTCTGTATGACAGTCTGCACTTCAGTTCCTCATTGAATTCTTTACAAATAGACATACTGCTACAAATGTTATGGTATTTGATATTTGCGTCATTTTCTACGCCCATTAGTAGGATCCTACTATATTCACAGCCTTGAAAATATTGTGACATTTGCAGTGAAATGCTGTAAAATTTCAAAATGTAAAATTAACTGTTTAACTTCCTCACCAATAAATTAAAAAAATATTACTATAGATAGGTTTTTTTAATGTACACTTAAAACATACATTAAGATTGCACTTTATGGTCAAATCTGAACATAAACTACAACTACAACAAACTGTGTGGTGGAGCAACAGCACTAATGGTTTTTCAGCATTTGATCCAGTTTATTCCTTGTGGTTATGGTTCCAAAATATTTTGCATTTCTTCAGACCTCTAATGGGTGTTTTTTAGGCTAACATACCTCTAACAATTTGTAGAGATCGCACAATTCACATTCACCTTCTTCAATAAGATAAAGTGACTTAAATGTGCTCTACCGAATGGTTGAGAAGAATGTTAAAGGGTGAAGACATTTATAAATTGTACATAATTTTATGCTAAATGTGGAGAGATTTTTTGCTGTTCATTTCTTTTTGTCTTGTTTCAATCAATGTTTAAGAACTTTTTAATACAAAGTTGTAATAGCAAAAGGAGTTGCACTACTTACACTAGCTAATGGTTGGAAAAGTGGATAACTCTAGACTAACAGGTATATATAAATGTTATGGTATTTTTATAAGTTTCTATGCTCATTACTAAGACCCTACCAAATTCATGTCTATGAGATTCACACCACAGGTGATGAAATAAGACTTTTCTTGTAAAATAGACAATATGCTTAAAAAAAAAAACGCTAAATTTAATCAGATTGTACCTTAATTACAGATTCTGAAAATGGCATGTAGACATTATGTGACTAGATTATTTTGGATTTATGCAGCCATGTGAAGGGAAATATTTGATGGAGAAGGGTGCCAACTAGTGATGAACCACCAAAGCTGAATGCTGTAGTCTCCCGGGTTGAGTGAGCTGTGCCTCGCTGACACATGATGCTACATCATAGCTAGTAGACTTCCAGAGAGGGTATTCACTTACAGATACTGACACTTTTTGTGACTATAGGCCTGCTGTAAAGTGCATTGTGAGAAAGGAAACACTATATGTTAATTAAACTATGAGAAAGGGTTTGCAAGGTTCAAGACTGCATGCAAAATGTGCAATCTATGAGATTTTAATCATTTTTTGTGAACTTAAGTTAGGATGTAGCTTAAGTTCCAAGACCCTGGATGAGGGTTTGCAGTTCAGTTCCTCACTTGTAAATTTATGAGTAGTTTTATAGTTATTAATAAGCCACTGAATCATAAGAATAACAAGTTTTAATATACAATTAAATGTTGCTAAAACTAATTTTACTAAAAAGATAACAAAATCAATGTTCAATGAACATTTTTCAAGATATTCAAAATGTTTGATGTATGACTACATATGCTGAAAGGAAATTATGCTAAATTTATTTTTGGTTGGTCTATCACTTGAAAAACTGTATTTACAGTATGACTTTCCTCCACTGTCTTGGCTGGAAGAGGCCTCTGCTGAATAGGAGTTTGTCCATCCCTTTTGTCTGCCGTCCCTCCACGCTTCTACACCCCCCTCCATCCACCCACCAGCCGCCTTCTGGAGGCTCGGTCAGTGCCGCTGTGGCTCTACAAGAGGCTGATCATCCAAGCTCCTCCAAGAAAGTGGGTCATGAGTCTGAGACTGCAGGATTATGGGCTACGAGTCCTCTCTTATCCACCAGTTCTAAATCCTACAGCTTCCCCTGGAAAGAAAGAAAGAGAAAGAAAATAAAACAACACATATACCCCCACTTGACCCAGGACAACCCCCCTCCTCCACCACCACCACCTCACATACAACACACTCTAAAAAATGACGTGTTAACCTCTTGAACTCTATTGTTATTCAGTTCTTCTAATCTTAAGATTATTATTCAGCTACTTCTGTGGTGTCTATTATTAATTATTCAGCATGTATTATGTAGTATCCAATAACCACCATGAGTTATTCAGTATCTACTACGAAGTATACAGCATCTACTATGTAATATTCAGTAACCACTGTGAATTATTCAGTAACCAGTTTGAATTATTATTATTTACTAATAATTACTCAGTATCTGCAATTAAATATTCAGTATCTACTATGTAGTCTTCAGTAACCACTATAAATTATTCTACTATGACTTATTCAATATCTGCAATTAAATATTCAGTATCCACAATGTAGTATTAAATAACCACTATGAATAATTCACTACCAACTATTAATTATTCACTAGCTAGTATTTATAAATGTTTCAGTATCCACTATGAATTACTCAGCAACCACTATGTACTATGCCATGACTACATTCTATTTTTATATGTGCAACATGATGCTAATTTCTGGAGTATTAGCTTCCATTTGTGCTAGCTACACAGAAGCTAATACCAGCAATTAGCATCATGCTAACTAAAAATGAACAAAATCTGAAGTAAGGGGGGATTTCTTCTTCTTTGACTTACTCAGCTTGTTTCCTCCTAGCCTGAAGGTCTTCCAAAGGCACAGAGAGGATAATGGCTGTAACTTCTTGATGAAAACAATTTGAAGGAATGGTGTGAGGGAGGAAAAAATGACAAATGTCAGCACCATAACGGCTAAGCCGAGCTCCTACACCTGTATGATTTGCAGAGAGCTCAATGAATTGTTTTCTAATCAAGACCAGCTCAGCAATAATGACATGTAATAATGACACCATGATAAATGCAAGCTTTTAAACACCTGACCTCTTTGCTCTTCATGACAGCCCATTTGTCCGAGGCGCTCTGACACCGGCCGTGATTAATACGTGGATAAATTACAAATAATAAATACATTAATTTTGCGGCCGAGTCATTACATCCATCATTAGAGGAGTTCGCTGGGCTCAGATAATGGTGTGGAGAGCAGGAGAAAGAAATGACATAGGTTACCGCTCTCAGGGAGTGTGGAAATGATTTCCCAGCACAAAGAAAGATTTTAAAATTTGAAAATTGTCCTAAAATTGTGCAAATCCATGAGCACAATCATTAAAGTGTGGAAATATTATTTAAGTAATTTGGCATCATCAGCTTTCTTCATAAATGTCCAATTCTTCTGAAATGAATTTTTAAATTTTAATTATTACAAATACACCAAACATCTTGCATGTTGAAAGTAATGGACTCATAATTTGTACATTAATTTATGACATCAACACAATTTTATATTTTAGTTTAGTCACTTGTGTGACTAACTACCAGCATTTTTACATGAACTTTGTGTAGTTTCTTTCATCAGTTTATAATGAATAGTATACAATAATAGCCTTTTAAGCTGCATGCATATTCTTTTGTTATTAAGACTTATTGTACAGAATGTCCTATGAAGTTTACTATGAATTAATCTATATCCAGTATGACTTATTCCTTATCCACTGTAAATTATTCAGTAACCAGTATGAATTATTCAGTAACTACTACAGTTCTCAGCATTTTCTCTGAATTTTTCAGTTTCTACACTCTTAAAAGAGGTGGTTCTTCAAGGGCTCTTTAGTAAAAAAAAATGGTTCTATATAGAACCATGAACACATAAAGAACCCTTTGGATTCTTTGCATTATAAAATAGCTCTTCAGATTGATGAGGAATGTGCTATAGATGGTTCTACATAGACACCTTTTGAAAATGATTCTATGGAACACCAAAAAGGGTTCCTCTATTATTACAAGCTCTTCATCATAATGATAGCATAACCTTTTTGGAGCTAAATAGAACCATTTACAAAAAAGTTCTGTATAGAACTTACATCTACAACACATTCCTTATCAATCTGAAGAACCCTTTCACTATGGCAAGGGCCCTTTATCCATACAAAGGGTTCTTTGAGTGTTCATGATTCTATATAGAACCATTTTCTTTACTAAAAAACCCTTGAAGAACTATATACTATTAATTATGCAGTAATGAGTATGATTTATTCAGTATCTACTATTAATTATTCGGGAAACAGTATGAATCTTTCAGTATCTATTATTAATTATTTAGGAACCAGTACAAATTTTTCTGTACCTACTATGAAGTTTTCTTAATAACAGTATATACTGGATCATTCACTGTGACTACTGAATACTTCATAGTAGACACTGAATTAGTCATTAACCAGTATGAATTATTCAGTACCTACTTAGAGTTATTCTTTAAATATTATGAATATGTGACCAGTATGAATTATTCAGTATCTATTATGAAACTGTAAGTTCAATAGCTATGAACGTGACTATTTATTCATTCAGTCATTCCACTGTCTATATTTTTGGATGTTAATTGTTTCTTCAAAATAAAAAAGGTTAATGATAAGAGTAATGGTTTCTTTCATTGTTCTTTCATTGTTCATTCACTATAATTTTTAATTTGCAGACATGTTAAAATGATGTCTATATATATATATATATATATATA
>BRDA01080251.1:0-34017 GCA_036984385.1 Crenuchus spilurus | reverse complement strand
GTCATGGTTTTATTACAACGACTGCCATTAAAAAATAAATAATATTGCAAAAGACAAAGGCCACAGCCGTGTTGCTTTATTCTCCTGCTGTGTGTGTGTGTGTGGAGGTGCTGACAGATCCAGGTGTGTGTGTGTGAGTGTTGTGTGCATGTGAGTGTGTTAAGTGGGTGTGAGCTGGAGCTCCTGTCCTGCCAGGCTGATGGGGGCGTTAGCATGATGACCAGCAGGCGGCCCTGCGGGGGGGTTTTGAAGGCGAGGGGAGGGTGACGGGTGTTGCCTTGTATGGACATGTGACACACTGACACATACATTGTCATGGTGACAGTGAGCCTCTCTGATCACTGTTCTTTCAACAAAACTTGTATTTAGAAATTGCCAGTTTATTAGAAACACCTTCTTTATATCAGAGAAGCTGGCAGCAGTGATGCACTTGGTAGCCCATCTGTTACTGTCCAGTTTATCAGCCCCCATAATCCAATTATCACTGGTCAGCTTCTGCGCACAGTGGTGGCCTAGCAAACTCTAAATCTATTCAAGTCAACACCCATGACACCTGCACAACCCATAAAAGTAATTAAAAATGTTTAAAAAATAAGTAATTAACTCAGATTTGATTTGTTTTTGTTAACACAGGTTGTAAACATAAACATATGATGATAAACATGGAGATCAGATGAAGCTGATATACACTTACTTACAACAAAAAGCAGCTGCGATGCCTTTTTTGTCCACTTGTTGGCAGTGATGGCTACTGCTGCACTGTGCGGCTTCCTCACCAGGCATCTCGCCCCTCCTGCCTCAGTACTTTTATAGTAAATATGATCTTTATATCAAATTTAAATAATCATATCTATGTTTTTACTTGTCTATCAACATCAAACTAAAACCAGTCATAGTTTAGGGACACACATTTGGAGGGAAGTTGTCAATAGTCGCGTTTCCATTGCAGTTTTGCGTAAAACTTTATCGATATTCTGTTTTGTCGTTAAAACAAATCGACAAAACAAGTTTCGCAATTGCGGTGTTTCCATTAAATGTGAAGTACTTTTATAAAATCACATGTGAATATGTTTGTTCTCGCGATAACTCATTACAAATATGGCGGCAGTGGATGTAAACACATACTTCAGCTTTATACATACTGCTACCACGGCACTAGTGCTCATCATCAGCCATCAGAGGAGACGGAGACTTATCGAGGCTTTGGACTGACAAGCCCCTTATACTTGGGAGCGGCTACGTATGCGGCGTTTTTGGGAAACTGTAGTCGATGGTTTTACAGAAGAGCTGTGGATTCAACATTTTAGAATGACTCACTCAACTTTTAATGAACTTTGTGATGCTGTGAGATCTCTAGTGGAGCAGCTGCACATTGTCCAAGGATTCTCCTCGTTATTCCAAATATGCCGCGTCATGTTCATCCTCTTACTTTCGGTTGTTGTCTTCTTCTGCGTTGTCTTTTTCACCAATAGAAACGTCCCGTTGTTGATCACGTGACTCCCTTGATGAGAAAAAAGTCTGTTTGAGTGTTTACATTACACTTTTGTGATATAAACCAATTTCGATATGACTGAAAAAACACCTCATCTCAGCGCAAAAGACTTTTATCGAAAAATGTGAGTGTTTTCTAAATTGTTGTGTTTCCATTAAGCACATTTTTATTGACATTTCTAATTTGCGATATTTCATGGTCAATGGAAACGCGACTACTGATACTCAACTTGACTGTTTCACATGTCTGGTTCTGTTATATCTAGAACCAGACATGTGATTTGACTCACAAGGTTATTTTGTGCTCCATTCACTGTATGGTGAATTCAGAAATGTTAACATGTTTTGCAACATTTGATGAACAACTTCTCACCGAGCAGAGATGGGGACTTCAGTCAGGGAATTCTGATGCAACTGACTCTTGACTCAATTTGGACTCTCCAGTACGAAGATTTGGGCTGAGCTCAGTTGATAGATGGCAATGTCTATCAAATGTAAGTTTCCCCCTATTTTTTGTGTGAAGTTCATTAAAAGACTATCAAGTTGATAATCAGTGTGAATGTGAACTGGATATTGAGGTATTGATTACAGTTACTGGCCATTTTATTAGTCACACCTTGTTGATATTAGGATGGAGTCACCTTTGCTTTCAAAACTGCCTTAATCCTTCACAGCACAGATTTAGCAAAGTCCAGGAAACATTCCTCCAAGATTTTGGTCCATTTCAATATAATATGATAGGATTTGTTGACTGAACTCTGGTTCTACCACATTTAGAAGATGGGTTTGAGATCTGGTGATGTGTTAAAGACACCAGTTTGAGATGATTGTAGCCATCAGAAGATGGGTACACTGGTCATAAAGAAAGACCTGGTCATTATGCTCAGGACAGGGGCCCAAGCTGTGCCAAAAAAGTATCCCCCACACCATTAAACCACCATCACCAGCCTCAACGGTTGATACAAGACAGGATGGAATCCATGCTTTCATGTTGTGTAAATCCTGACCTTACTATCCAGTAGAAATCAAGACTCATCAGACTATGTCACTTTTTTCCAGCCTTCTGTTGTCAAATTTGGTGAGCCTGTGTGAATTGTAGCCTCAGTTGGCTGACAGGAGTGGCACCCGGTGTGGTCTTTTGCTGCTGTAGCCCATCTGCTTCAAGGTTTGACATGTTTGTGCATTCAGAGATGCTCTTCTGCATACCTCAGTGGTTATTTGAGTTACTGTTGCTTTTCTATTAGCTTGAAGCCTGCTGCTCATTGGATATCAGTTGTGTGAAAATCCCAGAAGACCAGCAGTTTCTGAAATACTCAGATAAACAACCTTGTCACTAAATCACCTTTCGTCCTCATTCTGATAGTCTAAATGCATTCATTTGCTGTCATGTGATTGGCTAATTAGATATTTGGCTGATAGTTGAACCTAATAGTGACTTAGTGCACTTATGGCATAACATATTTTTATATCATATATATATATATATGTGATATATATATCAGATAGTGATAATAATGGCTTTAGACTTCTGAGACCAAGGCCAGATCTGTCCTCCAGACCATCATAGCCTTTGTTTTATATATTTTCTCGCCAATGTAGCTGTCTGCTATGCTAATATATTCAAAGCACGACAAAGCACAGAGTCTGCTGCCTTTCCCAGAGCCACATCCTCACTGGATGTGTTCAAGTGTCTGAAACGCTTCATTGTCAGCATTCCAAAAGTTTGCTCAACTGCAAGCACAGCCTTCATCAACCCATTACTGAAGCTCATCTTCTCCAGAGAAGACGACTAGCATAATAAGGCTGTAATGAAAAGCACCGGCCCCCCTAAAGGACACCTGGTTGTGGAGATGCTCTTATAAATGTGGATGTAGATGCCAAATGAATAAGTCGTATGTCACAGACATTCACGTGGAAGTCATCACTCAGCTTAGGCGCACCACACGGCGGGGCGTTAATGATGCGCTAATAATAGCACAAGCTAATGGAGGCGAATTAAAAGATCCACACAGTCATTCACATTTCTGCATGGCAAGAGGTTGGGTAAACCTCCTCTTCTAGCATTAGCTATGTGCTAATACTAATGTGTGTATGTATAGTAGCATAAGTTGTGTGCTAATGCTAATATAATAGTTATTCAGAATCTGAATCAGAGGAGCTATGTCATATCATAAATGAGCTATGTGCTAATGCTAATGTTATATTTGTCATAAAACAGCCATGTGCTAATGTTATTATGTAATTATTTAAGCATAAAGCAGCTTTGTGCTAATGCTAATATTATATTTAGCATAAAATAGCTTTGTGCTAATATTATTACTTAATGTATTTAGCAAAAAGCAGCTATGTGTTAATGTTAATATTATATGAGTTATATGGTTCTCTTTGGCAGAGAACATGTTGTATATTCTTCAAAATGGTTCTAAAACACCGTAAAGGGTTCTGCTATTATTATGTCAAGGAATGCACAAAATACTAATTTCAGTGGTCAGCTTCTTTTTTTCTCACTAATCAGTTGCTTTTTAATTTGTCATTTTTATTAAAACATCAAAGCAAATTCATTAGGAGTGTAAAACAAAACTGCCTCCAGCTATGCTAATTTATCTTTGTGTATGGTACCTACCATTAGTGTCCACATCACATAGTACTTAAAAAGAAACTTTTTTTAATGAAGGGTTCACTTATTAATTATATTTACATAATTGTCTACTTGCCTCAGATGTAGCCGATTGACCAAGACATGTTTATTGTTAAATTTTGCTTCTTGCTGTGAGGTTAGCATTGCAAATAAGCACTAGAACTCAATAGTCACCTAAATAGGTCAGTAATTTCTGGGAAAATACATCAATAAACTTCTCTGAACTCACTCAAACCTCATCCAGAAGGTGGAATAGTGGATGTGGTTTATGACTGTGAGCTTTATTAAAATCCTGCCTGAAGTGTTGAGGTTTTTATAAGTCAAACTGTGTACTAAACCACATCCACTCGTCTGTGAGGACTTCATTAACAAGGGTAATTTAGGTGACTACTGATTTGTAGTGTCTAGTCTCAGCTCAACTTCTTCAGAACTTTAAATTGTTCTTGGCATGCACACATCTCATTTACAGAAACTTCTTTAAAGAACCTCCCATGTAAAGGTTCTTTAAGAAACCAAAATAGTACTTAATTGGTATTTATTTGTGGGTGCATTTTTCTTAAAAATATACAGTTAGAAATAGCCCAATTTATTTTACAATACACTTCCTATATGGACCAACATTAGATACAGTGTTAGCTTGGACACTAGAACTCAATAGTCACCTAAATAGCCCAGTCATTTGTGTAAAAAAAAACAAACAAATTTTTAAGTCATAAGGAAATACTTTGTTTATTGTTATTATTATTATTGTTGTTGTTATTATTGTTGGTGTTGTTATTATTATTATTGTTACTATTACGAATATGATTATTATGATTATTATTATTATTATTATTATTGTTATTAATCTTTTTAATTTTCTTTTATTTTTTTATTTTATTTTTATTTATAAATGTGTGTAGGTTTGTAAAAATGTGTGATTGTTTGTTATGTATGTTATGTCTATGGGACCCCAGAAAGAATAGCTGCTGTTTCAATAGCAGCTAATGGGGATCCAAATAAAACAATAAAACAATAAATTAAACAATGTGTCCTACTAGTCTGTGAGACATTAACATCTGGATGAGGTTTCAACAGAATGAGAGAAGCTTTGGTGACATTTTTATACAGACACGACTGGCCTATTTAGGTGACTATTGACTTCTTGTATTTGGTTCCACACATCTGTTCACAGAATGAGGTCTGAGCAATTTTTGGTGAGTATTTTTACAGAAATTACTAGGGTAGTTCAGGTGACTATTGATTTATAGTGTTTGTTAGCAATGTTAGCTTCACAGCTGTAGTTTTAAATGTAAAATTAAAGCAAAAGTTTGACTCCAAACATGCCTTAGCTGATGCGCTACACAGACTTTCACTCTTTAATTGAGCACATACTGTAACTGTATGGAATAGTGAGAGAAATTCACTTTCTCTAGACCCCTGCATTTTACATCAACACCATCCTTCTTTTATCTTCTCCACAGAAGCTTCAGGGTGGGAAATCTTACCAGTACCCCCTCAGCGTGAGCTACAGATATTCTCCAGACTTTACGGCACTGAGACTCTTAACCTCGGCTTCCTCTGAAATGAAAAAGCCGCTTGTTGTCGGCTGGGTCGGCTGCGCACTTTCCCACCAATCATATCTGAAGCCCTGATCAAAGGTTTGGTTAAAGAACATGGGTCACATTCTTCTATAGACAATGACTTTCCTTCATCCACATGTGCTGAATATGGACTTCTTTAAATATGATTCAGAACCAGAAGTCTTAGTGGGGTCCTAATACACTGTTCTAGTTCACTTGGAACGTCTGTACATTTAAGTTCTTTTTACAACTCAGTTTAGGATATAAAATTTTATATTTGAATGATTGAAGAATATTGTTGCAGAATATGATGCAGTTTTAGATTTGTACTTAAAATAATACAAAGGTTGTCTCTGGGGTTGTACCTTATTGAGGTATAATAGAGTACTTTTCCATTGTTCTACCCATGGTTTTTGTTCTGTACACAAAGTGGCTAAAATGTACCTTTGAGGGTACATTTATGAAAAATGTACGTCTGAGTACAAGACAGTACTTATGTTGTACCTCTGTTTTTTAGTGTGTAGTTGGTCAGGGTTTCATCCTACAGCAAGATAATCACCCAAAACATCAGTCCAAGCTCTGCCAGAACTACCTCAGGAAAAACAACAAGATGGTCAGCTTGAAAACATGGAGTGGAGCACAGTCTCCAGACTTAAACCCCATCCAGCTGATCTGGGATGAAGTGAAAAGCAAAGCAAACCTACAAGTGCCAACATTTATGTGACGTTCTGCAGCAGATTAGTGAAGAACTGTCTGAAGAATGTTTGATGTCTGTTGTAGAAAGAATGTCACGAGTGTGTTCAGCTGTTATATCTGATAAAAGGGCTGCTTTGGGTCTAAAGTTTAGACACATTTTAGTCTATAAATTAATTCCATGATGTCTTATTTAACTCCTATGTTTTCATTTCAGAGAGCAATGAGACATTAAACTGAATCTTTTTCAATAAAAAATAACTGGAAAAATTGGGTGTTCTAAAACTTAGCCTAGCGTATATTGCAGTATTTCATTTATTATTATTAATGTTTAAAATAACATCTAATTCACAAGTTATAATATTTCAGTTGGCATGCTAATGTATAAGTAATTACTGTTTAAAAATACCAGTTTCTAATATAATATGTTTATTACATATGTATTACAGTGTTTTATGTCTGTCTTATGATGGACAGGAATACTTGCACCCTACGACACATTTCCATCGTCAACTTCATTGAGTTGTAAACACCTGAACTTCAGTGGGTTGATGGAGTACAGTTTGATCGTCATAGTCTAAAGAAGGCATTAGCCTGACTAAAACATACCATCCAAGCTATTATCTGCACTCTTAAGATAAAAATTTCTTATGTAAACTCCTATTATGCAATGTCATATGCAAATGAACTGGACTGTGTTCTACTTTTCAACATCAGCTTCCAAACTAAGCTCGATCTCTTCTTTATTTTTCATTCACGTTTGGTGGGTAATGCAGTGTGAACCAAAACCAGAGTGTAATTAATCTTACACTTAAAAAGGAAGATACTTAATTTGTTCTTCACACTCACATCTAATTAAAAAAAAAATCTCTAAACAATCAGAATTTCCAGGTTCCTGAAAGTACCAAACTTCTACTTCTTTGGGATTTCTTCAAGACCACTTTGTGGACCGTATAGTTAGAAATAGAAATAAATGCAACTGTATGGGCCAATTGCTTGGATGTTCATTATCATTGTTAGTTATTTTATTATCACTGTAGTTATCTATGGTCATATATAACTCATGAGCTGGCCAATCAAGTAATATCACGGTCAGCAAAAGGCAATATAAGCAATGTTGTCAGCAGATGGAAGCATGAAGTGCTCTAAAATCTCTTGGTAGATGTTGACTTTCGACTAAACACAGTGAACCAACATCAGCACCTCAAACCATGACAGCACATGACTGCACACTGGACTTCAGACACCTTGGATTGTGTGTCTTTCAGACCCTAGAAGCAGTTCTGGTTCTGCTTAGTCCAGATAAGGCATTTCTGATGTTGTCTCTGGTTCAGAAGTCTTGTTATTATGAATGTGGTATTTGTAGCTCTGAGAGATACACAGTGTTTATACACAGTAACTCTGCCAGTGTTAAATCAACACTATTAGAGTTAAATTAACACTGAGGGTGTCAAAATGTAACACTCTCAGTGTTAATTTAACTCTAATAGTGTTGATTTAACACTGGCAAATTTACTGTGTACTGTTAGAATAGTAATATACTCAATCACATATTATCATCATTTGAGCTATAGCCCATCAACACTAAAACGAAAGGCTTTATACATGTAATCAGTATAAAATATGTTTAACTGTATATATAACAGTGACAAATGCAAAATTGTGTTATCCCCAAATCCAGCTTCCACATTTCTGAATGGTTCTGTAAATAAAGTAAAGAGTCACATATAAGCAGTCTCTGATCCACGAGCTCCTTTTCGGCTTTTCTCTCTCTACAGCAGACCTATCAGGCTGTCCGGCCGTGCTCATTTCCATAGATAAGGCGGCAGCAAGGTGACAGGAAGCAGACGTGTTTTTGGGCTCCTGCGTGCAGGATGTGCCACAGCCAGAGCTCAGCGAGAGACACCACAGGAAGAGCTGCTCGCTGACTGTCCGCCACAGGCCCAGCTGTGACCCCTATATCTGTCAGTGCCCACCTTTTGTGTTGTAAAAACTCCCAGCCGAATCCCATTGGCAATGACTGCAGAGCACACACAGCCAGAGGACGCAGCTTTCTCTGGGGATAATGGCGAGTCAGAAGGCATCCAGCTTGACAATGCGCGGACATATTGCATCACATTTTTAGTTACTGTGAATCAGTGGGAGGCTGCATTCTGCTCCACGTACGGTGACTCATCTAGCACCACTGCGGGAGACGCTCTGTGTTAGTGATTGTCGCAGAAATTACCAAAGAGTGAGCTCATATTCAGCACATTGGGCGCGATTAGAAAAGAATGTGAAATGAGTTTGTACACAGACTGTTATCTCGCCAAAGGCATTCAATTGTGGAAAGTCAAGGCTTTTGTGGACCTCGGTGATGATGCTGGACAAACAGAAGGTCGGATTAGAAATGGTCATTAAAACTTCTGCGTGCTGTTATACGAAAACAACATGAAATAAATACAAAATATTGATTTTTTGCTAAACATGTTTTATGATTCATAATACAATATAACATGCTTGCTGAACAGGGGAAATGTAGAAGGATTCAGATTTTTAGTCCCAGGATTCCTTTATTTCAGTCTGCACAGCACTAAAGGGACATTATGTAGGTTCATCTTACAACTGCCACAAGAGGGCGCCCTTCTGAGTGCTCAGTTCTGTTTGTTTGGGATATACATAGTTTATTTGAATCAGAATCTTTCATTAGCAGCTCAGAATTGAATGAGTAGAAATTGTTCTACTTTTATATAACTCCTCCCCTTTTGTGTGGATCTTAGAAAATAAGAAAGTCTTAAAAGGAGTAGATGCTGGACCTGCTAGCAGGTCTACTAGAGTTACCACAACAAGTTTGCAGTTCAATAGAATGAGATGCTGCTGGGCTGCTCATGAGGCTAAAGTCATCATGACCAATGCCTTGGTCAGGTAGAGGTATATAAACCTCAGGATTGAGCTAAGGAACAGTGGAAGAGCGTTCTCTGGAGTGATGGAGCTCCATCCAACCTCAGTACCTGACCAGCTCTCTCATTCAAATCCTTACAGCAATGTTTACATCTACAGTAAAGTCCCAGAAGCTGCAGCAAATGGGGGCAAACTCAACAAACGCCCTCGATATCAGAAGATATTTGCAAAGCTTTGGGCACTTTTGGGCTTGGACCTATGGATCACTGGTGAAGTTGAAGCATTACCATTCTTTCTGCATGATTCTGGCCATGATTCAAGCTCAATTCTTGAAGAACTATTATGTGTCAGAGCTGCATGGTGGCTCACAATGGATTATTGGAATGCTACAGAAAGGAAAATTACAAAATGCAACAGTTACTTACAAGTGGGACTATTACAGTACACTTTTAAAAGGAATAAAAGCTCCAGACAGGTCTACTTTGAAGTTCTAAAGCTCATACCATAAACCACAAACCAAAAAGCAATGCTATGGCTGGTCACACTTTACAATAAAGAACATTGATTAGGAGCTAACCAAGGCCTTGTTCTTTATCCAGTAAAGCCTGAATTAACATGTTAAATGGCTTATTCACAATGTATTAAGCTTTATCCATTATATCCTGTATTAGTGCATAATTAGAGGTCTGTTTCATGAAAATCACTCGTAACTATATAGACCTATGAAGTCTAAGCTCTTTATCTCTGTGGGAGTAATGAGTGGAGTTTTCTCCTCCATCCTCTCAGAATTATCAGCTCACTAAAAAAGTGAAATGTTACATGCTAAGACAGCTGAATATTGAATTATCATCAAAACGCTGGCTGGCTAGTCAAAATATCCACACAAACCAGCAAACTTTGACCAAATTTGAGGTTAAAAATAGATTAGTAGCCACAGTTTTAATAGCCTATTACTATGATTGAGTAGGTGTCCCGTGGGAACCTACACAGTAAATCTGCCAGTGTTAAATCAACACTATTAGAGTTAAATTAACACTGAGGGTGTCAAAATGTAACACTCTCGGTGTTAATTTAACTCAAATAGTGTTGATTTAACACTGGCAGACTTACCGTGTACACCTTGAACCCAAGACCTCAGTGCTAAGAGGCGAACGTGCTAACCACCAAACCACTGTGCAACCAACTACACTGCAAAAAAGCACCTCACAAAAACTAGACAAAATATATATAAAACTAGACAAAAATCCTTATATTAAGCAAAAAATCTGCCAATGGAGTAAGCAAACTTTGCTTAGTAAGATTTCTTAAAATAAGCAAAATAATCTTGCATTTGCAGGGCTTTTTAAAACAAAAAATTTTGGCAGAGAAAAAAAAAAAGATTTAGTGCCTTAATATAAGCTCATTTTACTTATTAAGATTTAGTTTTTTTTGCAGTGCAAAACATAGTCATACCCTGTAACTGGTAAATAAAGCTCAAGATGAGCTGACATATCTTAAGAAAAAGTTAGACATATGTTAGAATGATCTTATTTTTTTGTGCAAAACTTGCTTCTTAAGAATATTTTTCTTTTTAGATGAATGTCCATAAATAAGGTTTTTTTTACTTTCTTAAAAATCATTTTTTTGCAGTGTATGATGCATTGAGGTGAAGCTGCAGTATAATATTTAGGCCCCTCCCCATTCAGAATAACAACACCCTGGTGTTGTATCATTTTAAAAAGTGCCAATTGGACAGACTTGCTTGTTAAGACTTTGGAACCATTCCATACATTGCATCTATGAACAAAAGCACAATGCTTTTGTGAAATATTGTCAGGATTATTCCATTAGCATGAGTCAGAAGGAAAGATTCTGGAGGCTACAGGGCTGTTCTATTCCTTCATGAACACTTTTTAACAGACTGTAAGGGGATTTTGTGAAAGGGCTATTTATTGTTTATAGGCAGATTGTGCAGATGTCAGTTAGGTATTGTCAGAAAGCCCTAAAGCCCCGCGGTGCCAGCAGGGTTGGAGCTTGTTTAAACTTTTCCAGTCTCCTGGGCTTCACATGGATGTGTCTGTTCTGCGTCCTTGGGTTTTTTTTACTGTGACAAACCATCAGATAAGAGGATCATAACATGCACATTTCCTGGTGAAAATCCAGCAGTCTAAGCTCAAACTGCTACAGGAAACATCACGGACCTCACATTAGTGTGCTGAAACCTGTGTGGGCTTCAGTAACTCAAAACATACATGAAATATGCAAAATATTATACAGTTGATACCTGTAAAGTCACGTAAAGACATTTTTAAGATCTTGAAGCTTGAATACTTTTGAGGGCAAGTTGACCTTTTTTACATTAGAATCGTGATATAATCTCTAAGTCTACTGAGTTGTCAACATCAGTTTTTTAAGAACATAACATTTAAAAACAAAAAAACAGTTTAAAAACAAAAAAGTAGACACAACTGATGTCTCAAACACATAAAGAGGCAAGAAATGCAAGTCATGAACTCTCGACAAGACACAGCTGTTAACTGAAACCATTCCAGGTGACTACCTCATAAAGCTGACTGAGAAAATGCCAAGAAAGCGGGCATCTAAGCAAGAGCTGCCTACTTTGAAGAATGTAAAATTTAAATCATATTCTGGTTTGTTTAACACTGTTAATTTACATTTTTAAATAATGAAAAACATTGAATGTCCACATGGAGTGTCCAAACTTTTGACTGGTGCTGTATGAATATATATAAGTGCATGAGTTGGTTGGCTATTTGAGCACAGGAAAATCATGGTCAGCAAACCATATGGCTCTAGTGTGTCCTTTTGGAAAAAAGACATGGGCATCTCCATAAAGCTTGTCAGCAGATGGCAGCATGAAGTGCTCTAAAATCTGACTGCAGAAACTGCACACTGAACTTCAGACAGCTTGGATTGTGTGTCTCTCAGATTCTAGGAGCTGATTTGAGACTCTGGATTTCTGATTTTCATAAACAATAAGCCATACTGATCAAAATTATAATAGAAAAAGTATTGAAAGTCACTTTATGACTATAATGAATATAAAATAAATAGCAATTTACCTTTTTAACTAAATTATGAACAAAAATGAACTTTTTCACCATATTCATAACTGTACATGTTTAGAAAGGATCCAATATGTAAGTTGAACTTACTAAGAGTTTGCATCTATACTTATATTTGTTTTAATGAGTTTTCAAAAAAAACAAAACAAAAAAACAAAGATAAATAAAAAGAGTATTCAAAACAGAAAATTGTCATAATAAAGAACTTTAGTATAAAGCAAAAGTAATCCCCAAAAGAATGAACTTTTGCACAAAGCAATTTATTTTAGCTAAAAAGAGAGAAAATGAAATGAAAGTGTATTATCAAATAAAAATAACTTTAAAAAAGCAAGAAAAAAAATAAAACAATTACCTTTTAAAAACAAAAGCAGCCAGGAGATGAAAATAAACTGTCACGAAAGGCGGCCAGATCCCATCAACATGCTCAAGATGTTTAATATTGGATTATTTATGCCTGGATTACTGCCTGAGATCAATGTTACCTCAATCAATGATGTTAAATAAAAATAAAATGGATAATTAGCATGCTTTTAAACCCTTTAATGCTCAGTGATAAATATTTATTGTTTGACTAAGTACGTTTTAAGTATGTTTGACTGCTGACCCGTAAAAGTGTGTTCACTGAGCTTCACTGAGTGCTGGGCAATCGCCACACTTCTTCAATGCACCCAAGCAAGCAGAATATCTGCATTTGCACAACTTGACCCCTTCCTGGCCACACGTGGAGGGGGGCTATTTTCACTGAGGGTCTGCTTTCATTAGTCACTGCAGAGTCCAATGTTTGCAGGCGCGACTGTGCTGCACATCAGTTCTTTATAAAAGCAAAACAAATAGATGTACTGCATTTGTGGATAGCTCTATATTTAGCTGGTTATGTTTGCCTAATGAATATATGTTATGATCACTTGCCAGAACTGTTCATTTGTAAGCTTGGTGGAGCTTCCACTGCACGGAATGAGACAAAAACCCGCAGTCATGATTACTGAGTCTATAGGGACTTAAAGGTTTTGTTTCATATAAACTGACAATGCGGAATAAAGACTGTACCACTCACTCCTCAAACCATATGGTTCATATATCATTTTCCATTCATTGCTTTGTGATGTCATAAAAGGCCCATTTAGCCAACATCAGTTTACCTGTAAATTCTCAGTCAGGGACATGACTAGGGACATATCAAAGGACAAAGGTTACCCAGATGCATAACTAGGAACATGACCATGGACAGAGGTTAACCAGGGACATAGGTTACCAAGAATATGACCAGAGACATAACCAGTGACATAACCAGGGACAGAACTTCATCAGAGACATAACCAGGGATTTGACCAGGGACATGACTAGGGACATATCAAGGGACAAAAGTTACCCAGATGCATAATCAGGAACATGACCATGGACAGAGGTTAACCGTTGACATACAGTGAGGAAAATAAGTATTTGAACATCCTCCGAATTTGCAAGTTCTCCCACTTAGAAATCATGGAGGGGTCTGAAATTTTCATCTTAGGTGCATGTCCACTGTGAGAGACATAATCTAAAATAAAAAATCCAGAAATCACAATGTATGATTTTTTAATCATTTATTTGTGTGTTACTGCTGCAAATAAGTATTTGAACACCTGTGAAAATCAATGTTAATATTAGCCTTTGTTTGCAATTAGAGGTCAAACATTTCCTGTAGTTTTTCACCAGGTTTGCACACACTGCAGCAGGGATTGTGGCCCATTCCTCCACACAGATCTTCTCCAGATCAGTTAGGTTTCTGGGCTGTCGCTGTTTGAGCTCCCTCCAAAGATTTTCTATAGGGTTTAGGTCTGGAGACTGGCTAGGCCACTCCAGAACCTTGATATGCTTCTTACGGAGCCACTCCTTGGTTATCCTGGCTGTGTGCATTGGGTCATTGTCATGTTAGACCCAGCCATGACTCATCTTCAATGCTCTAACTGAGGGAAGGAGGTTGTTCCCCAAAATCTCGCAATACATGGCCCTGGTCATCCTCTCCTTAGTACAGTGCAGTCGTCCTGTCCCATGTGCAGAAAAACACCCCCAAAACATGATGCTTCCACCTCCATACTTCACAGTAGGGATGGTGTTTTTGGGATGGTACTCATCATTCTTCATCCTCCAAACACGGCGAGTGGAATTAAGACCAAAAAGTTCTATTTTGGTCTCATCTGACCACAGCACTTTCTCCCATGACTCCTCTGGATCATCCAAATGGTCATAGGCTAAACTTAAGACGGGCCTGGACGTGTGCTGATTTAAGCAGGGGAACCTTCCTTGCCATGCGTGACTTTAAACCATGACGTCTTAGTGTATTAGCCACAGTAACCTTGGAAACAGTGGTGCCAGCTCTCTTCAGGTCATTGACCAGCTCCTCCCGTGTAGTTCTGGGCTGATTCCTCACCTTTCTTAGGATCATTGATGCACCACGAGGTGAGATCTTGCATGGAGCCCCAGTCAGAGGGAGATTGACAGTCATGTTTAGCTTCTTCCATTTTCTAATAATTGCTCCAACAGTTGATCTTTTTTCACCAAGCTGCTTGGCAATTGCCCCGTAGCCCTTTTCAGCCTTGAGAAGGTTTACAATCTAGTCTCTGGTGTCTTTAGACAGGGCCAGAATGTTTGCCGATTGGCAGGTGTTCAAATACTTATTTGCAGCAGTAACACACAAATAAATTATTAAAAAATCATACATTGTGATTTCCGGATTTTTTCTTTTACATTATGTCTCTCACAGTGGACATGCACCTAAGGTGAAAATTTCAGACCCCTTCATGATTTCTAAGTGGGAGAACTTGCAAATTTGCAGGTTGTTCAAATACTTATTTTCTTCACTGTAGGTTACCAGGAACATGACCAGAGACATGACAAGGGACATAACCAGGAACAGAGGTTAACCAGGGTATGACCAGAGATATGACTAGGGACTTAACCAGTAACAGAGGTTAACCACAGGCATGACCAGAGACATGACTAGGGACATAAACAGGAACAGAGGTTAACCAGGGGCATGACCAGAGATATGACTAGAGATATAAACATGGACAAAGTTACCCAGGGACATGACCAAAGACAAAGATTAATTGGGGACATGAGTAGGGACATAACCAGGGACAGAGGTTAACTAGAGGCATAACAAGGGACAGGAGTTAACCAGAGCTATATCCAGGGATAGAGATTAACTAGGGACATGACTAGGGACATAATCAGGGACAGTGGTTAACCAGGGACATACAAAAAAAGAGGATAAATAAAGACAAATATTAACCAGAAACATAACCAGTTACAAATGTTTACTAGTGACAAAGGCTGGAAATTATGTCAAAAGTAATTGTGATTTTGCTTAATAAACCCACACAAATGTCAGAAAAGTGACAAATGAAGTACAATTAAAAGGATACATGCCCTTTAAATACAGTTTAAAGGTGCAGTAGCATAACCAGTGAGTTTAAGTTTAATATAATAATGTAAACATGAATTAGGTCTATTTTTACTACATAAAACCACACAAATTGACCTCAGTGGGAAAAAACAACACAAATATAATATCCCTCTACATCAACTTAAAGTTCAAAGACTCACCCTCAACAAGCTAATATTTATTAGGCATGTTTTTATATGGTCAGATTCCATCATGATAACTAATGCATGTGTGCATTTTCATACTGGATGCTGTCTTAAACATTGCCAAAGGGAGTTAAAAATTTAGCTTGGCTTATACGATCTCTGCTACAAAGGGAATTCACTAATGGAACTAGAACAAAGAGTAAAACGTACTTCAGAAATCATTATTTTGGCGATATTAAACTTAGCTACGCCGTTGATAAAGTAGGTCAAAGCTTTTGATGTTGTATTGTTTTTGTTTTTTGGTGCACACTCATTTCCAGAGGCTGTCGATTTTTTGGCCGGATTTGATTTGCATACAGGAGTGATGTGAAAACGAATACATTATGTAGATTCAGTAAGCATGACGTTCATTCTTTGAAGCCCATCTGAGGGATATTCGGTTCCCTTCGCTATACAGCTCTGATATATGAGCTCCTGATATAGTTAATATTATTCCTGCAGTACATGTTATAATGTTTTAACAAAATCCAGTTTTATATACAGCGCTAATGTAAGAGCTCCTCTCTGATTACTTCAGATTGCTCGGGGGGAACTCTTGGGAGATTATGGACTATGTCTGGGTATCCGGTTCATTTTGTGCATATTTTATGTTAGACGTGGGCTCCTCGTGAGACGACTTTCATTTGCGCCCTTTGAAATAATTGAAATTAACACAAATATAATTTCACTCTGGTGCGGTTGAGCGATTGTGTCATGTCTGAAACAGAACGTCGGCACGAGTAATTGAAACGATGGATTGCGCTCGACTAAACATAAGGGCGGATGCTCACCCTGCACCTCTTGAGCATGTCATTTCCCCGTGGAAGGCGAAGGCCTCAGATGTAAAGCAGCCTCAGGGAGGGTTTATGTATAGATATGAGCCTGCTAATGCCCAGCAGCCTACGTCAGGGTGGAGACTACCATGAAATGGCAAGAAACCATCAAATCTGCATTTGCCATTTCATTTGTCATCCACGCCAAACATTTCCAATCGCAGCCCCAGTAGACAGTGTCTCGTTATGGCAGCAGAGCTGTTGGAGTTCACACCTTAGCTGTGAGACGTGACATCTGCAAATGATGAGAAAAGCAGGAAAAAATGACCTGGAATGCCTTGTTATAGTCGTACGACTGTGGAAAACCTCTTTATAGGGGCAAAAGTATTAGCACACCTACTCTTTCACTGTTAAACAATGCTCTCTACTGTCCAGGGAAGATTTTACTAGATTATGAAGCATTGCTGTGAGGATTTGATTGTATCGAGTGTTAGTGAGGTCAGGATGTTGGATGATCACAACCACCACCTCATCCCCTAATCCCAAAAGTACTGAGAGAACACAGCTCAATGCTGGGGAGCTTTATACCCCTCTAGCCCACCTGGCATTAGACAGTAGGTAGATGCTTAGTCCTATTCTATTGGCAGTACTTCAGGGACTAGAGAAGCTGTGTTGCTGAATGTATTTGGACATGTGTAATGACACTTTAACCTCTTAAAGCTCTGCTGTATTCTTTAGGATTGTCCGTCTTCCCAAATCTTAGTTGTCAGCATCAGCATCAACCTTAAACAAGCACATATTGATGATTTTTGTGGAAGAACCTTACAAATGTGTTTTCTGGTGTGTAATCTAATAACACAAGCTTGCGTTTTACTACAGAAGACTAAAAATGTAGGAGCTTTTAGATTTTTTTGTCTCAAAAATCATTTGCGCAGCACTAAAGGGACTTTATGTAAGCTCATCTTACAGCTGCCACAAGAGGGCGCCTTCAGCAGGCTCAGTTCTATTTGTAAATCAATACTTATTGTAACTGAAGATGGTTTGTTAGAAGCAGCATCTTTCATTATCAGCTCAGAATAGTCAGAAATGAATAAATTGAGTGGAAAGAAGGGAGTTTCAGCTTTTATATGACTCCCTTTGTGTGGATCATAGAAAAGAAATGACGAAGCTCTGAATGGAAGAAGTCGATGATAAAGCCTCCATCAGGTTAAAAAAGAATAAAAGGATACACAGTATTAAATGAATGGAAATATTGACATATGTGCCCTAAAATATGACACTTTTTGCGTCATTTTGTGCTGTTTTCTTTACGTGAAGGTCTTTATGAGGATGTCTGAAAGTAACACATAAGTAAAAATCCTTGAAATTGACTGTTACATCCTTGTATGAGTAATATAGAAATCTTCCTCGACAGCTTTCGGGATCGCTGAGAGCTGCTGAAGCATCTTCCATGGTTATAACATGCCAAGGGACGCTACCTTCCTATGTGTGGGGAATCCAAAAGTAAAGCAATTTAAATTGCTTTCATCTGGTACAAACAGCCAGGGGAATTCAATCACATGAAGTGGTTAAAGAAAGAAAAAAAAACAGACTTTCATTAAATCTTCTCTCATACAAGGACGTAATCGCAAAATAATCAAGACAATGTGTTTCATCTAATGCAACTTCAGTCTGTATAAAACACTCAATTATTCTTTGACCAACGTGGCCACTTCTCATGTTGTTGTTTGAAAATCAATAGCAATTTTCAGCCAATGGCGTGCAATCTCATCGCAGAGCGCCATTTCCCTGAAAGCGTATCTGATCGCACAAATGATTATTGTTTATAATTCAAAATAAAGCGTTTAATTTTATCGCGCTGCATCAGCACACTTCCATTTATCTATTTAACCATAAACAGCAAACAGCCTGTCAGCCATAATAATAAACTCTCCTCTGGTACGTGGACACGATTTTCTGTCTGTTTGTGTCTCGTTTTAAGTATTAATAACATGAAAAAGCCGTGTACACTGCATTGCACGATAGAAACCTTAAAGACTTATATAAACACTCACTGGCCACTTCATTGTGTACACACTCCTTGTATCTATACTCATTGACCATATAGACCTGTGCACTTTACAGACTGTAGTCCATCTGTTTCTCTGTGTTTGTTCAGCCAGTTCTTCAATGTTTATAGAACTCTCTATGCTAACAGTCCAGTGAATTTAGTCTAGAGTAAACAATATTTAGTACAGTTAACAATATTATATGTGATCACACTGTAGCTGCTACTACTATTGGACTTTAAACTCCCCAGGTGCCATAATGGCTGCCCACTGCTTGTGAACACACTAGTGAACACTAGTGAACTGCTCGGTGATGATGTGAATAGGGTCTGTCAACTGCTAGTGAACACACTAGTGAACACTAGTGAACTGCTTCCCAGGCGATGTGGATTAGGGCTGTTCACTTCTAGTAAACACACTAGTGAACACTAGTGAACTGCTCCCCAGGCGATGTGGATAGACGCTGTCCAATGCTAGTCAACACATTAGTGAACACTAATAAACTGCTTCCCAGACAATGCAGATAGGGGCTTTCCACTGCTAGTGAACACATTAGTGAACATTAGTAATCTGCTTCCCAGGCAATGCAGATAGGTGCTTTCCACTGCTAGTGAACACAATAGTGAACACTAGAGAACTGCTCCCCAGGTGATGTGGATAGAGGCTGTCCAATGCTAGTGAACACAGTGAACAATAGTAAACTGCTTCCCAGGCAATGCAGATAGGGGCTTTCCACTGCTAGTGAACACACTAGTAAACACTAGTGAACTACTCCCCAGGCGATTCGGATAGAGGCTGTCCACTGACTGTGAACACACTAATGAACACTAGTAAACTGCTCCCCGGACAGCATGGATAGGAGCTGTCTACAGCTAGTAAACACACTAGTGAACAATAGTGAACTTCTCCCCGGACGGCATTGATAGAGGCTGTACACCACTTCGGGCATGTATTCTCACTGCCCCCTAGTGTTTTCACTAGTGTTTGTGTGTGTGTGTTTCACTGCATGGATGGGTTAAACGCAGAGGTCAAATTCCTCTGTGTGCATGCACATTGTCAGACGATTGTGCACTTTCACTTTCATGATTCTTTCATACGTACACACCGGGAATATGTTTTTTTTATCTGCGACCTTTCAAATGAGGCTACATGATCACACATCTTCAGTTGTGTGTATAAAGTGTGTTTAGTGAATGATAAATATTGTTTAGCAGTGTTTACATACAACATTAAACTAATACAAAAAACAAGACTTCCCATGATATACACCCTTTAATGTTGTTCACCATCGCCAAAAATATTACACTACAAACTGTAAATCCAGAATCTGAGTTATATCTGTATTTTCTGCACTTCTGCCCAAAGTTAAAAGGTACACAAAATGAAATGTTCTAGCACAGATTTTATGACACCAGGGGTATATTTTTGCTGCAGGCTGTAATTGAATAACGATACATGACGGTCTAAAAGTACAAGAACATTACTATTTTAATCAGAGGGTTGGTTGTCAGCAATGTGGAGTATTTGATTTAGAAGCCCAATATAACAAGCTAACAGCAAGCCTCAGTACTGTTGTATGCATTAGCCAAATTGCTATCTAATATTCCCACTTAAGCCCAGCTAGATTTGCTGAATCACACAATCGTATGAAATTACGACACTCCTATTTAAATGAGCACCAGAGTGGTTGTCAGATATGTACAGTATTTGATTTAGCAATTCAATATAGCGTACTGATATGCCTTGTGTGTAGCAGCCAAGTTGTTAGCTCATGCTGAGTGGTAATAGTGCACTTGTGTTTCCTTATTTGTGATATAGTCACATGACTGAAAGGGTGTATTTTGTGACATAGTCATATATCTTTATATATACATACAGTGGTAACCCTACTTACGAGTTTAATCCATGGAGGAGCCGAGCTCGTTAGCTGGTTTGCTCGTTAGCTGGATGCATTTTCCCCATAAGATTACATGTAAAACTGATTAATCCGTGTCAGCCGGCCAATATACAGTATACTTTAATATACTAAATAATGTGTTTATATCGGTTTTTTTTTTTAAATAAACAAGACGATGACGACGCTCGTGTAGGCTGGCCGGTAACGAAAGGTAGACTGACGGTGCTTGTGTAGGCTGGAGGCTAAGGAGGACAAGAGGACGGGCGTAAGTGTATGGCATGGTTACACTTATCATATGAAAAGTAAAAGTAAAATGTATCTAACTTTCTTGTTCACTACCTTTTGATGTCTTAGCGTCGCTTTCACTAGCACTTTCACTTTCACTGGACAGCGGTCAAAGGTAATGACTGACCTCTTCTTCTACGGTAGCATCTAGGGGATGCTACGACAACAGCGCCCCTAGCGGTTGGCATACTTGAAGAAATTTACGCTACTCGTTACTTGGAATTTTACTCGTTACCTGGAACAAAAATATTACGAGATCTCGACTCGTTACCTGGAATACTCATTAGTAGGGATGCTCGTAAGTAGGGTTACCACTGTACTACATAATTTTTAATGAATCTGATCTTAAGCTAAATCTAAATCTAACTCTGACCTTAACTAGGCTAATGTCAAATGTATAATGTCAATGCATAAAGTCTAACCTTAAGCCTTAAATTAACCAGGCTAATGCTAACTCTAACTTTAACCTTAAACCTAACCCTAAAAATGTTAACCCTAATTCTAACCCAAACCCTAAATCTAATCAGAATCTGATCCTATACCTGATCTTAACCTAAATCTAAATCTAACTCTGACCTTAACCAGGCTAATGCTAACTCTAACCTTAACCTTAAACCTAATCCTAAAAATGTTAACCCTAATCCTAACCTAAACCCTAAATCTAATCTAAACCTGATCATATACCTCAACTTATTCTAAATCTAAAGTCAACCCTGACCTTATTCAGGCTAATGCTAACTCTTACTTTAACCTTAACCTTAAACCTAATCCTAACCTAAACCCTAATCCTAACCTAAACCCTAAATCTAATCTAAACCTGATCATATACCTCAACTTATCCTAAATCTAAAGTCAACCCTGACCTTATTCAGGCTAATGCTAACTCTAACTCTAAACTTAAACCTAACCTTAGTCCAACCAGCTGCTTTTCGTACAGTAGCTGTGTTCTTCTTGTTAGCAGAGGACAGTCTTTAGCATTCTGTGGTCATCTTGGACATGTCAGCGCCAAAGGCCAGAGTAGTATATATCCTTTGTACTCATTCTAATTCTGTGAGTGTTCCTACGTCTTGATCTAATGTGTGTGATGCTTTCATTTAAAGAATGGATCCTACACTCTGTAGGAGAACAGAAAAAGCTGCCATGATAATACAAAGGCTATGCGCTAATTCAACATCATCAGGTTTTAATAGGACTAATCATCTCTCTGGCTCACTTCTCAGCGGTGGCAGCCGTCGACTCTCAGAGTAGAATATACATGCTCTGCTGGAAGAAAAAATCTATTTTTTTAATTATCACCTTTCAGATTAGCTGAGCTTAAAGTAATCCAAATTAACAGCCATTTGTCAGTAAACAGATCTCGTTCCTGGACTTCAAATATCATTTTAGATCCCTGCAGAAATAAATATATTCTGGCAACCCTGCACATATACCTCAGAGGCATAACCGTGGCCTGATTGTGAATCTGACCGCTGGTTTACTTACCTGACCCCTAAACGTTGGAGCCCCTGTCGCCTGCCTCCTGGATGAATTAGTTGTGATAAGGTTTGCTACGAGAGGGGCTTGTGTGCTGGTGCCCAGTCGGACACCTCTGTGCACACCCCGCCTCGCCTTGACGAGGTCCAAAGGGTGACCCGATTCATTCGTACACGCCACAGACCTGGCCCTCGAGGCCGTGTAGGTACAGCTCAGCTCGTAAACTTGTCATTAAGGGGTTAGCTATCTGTCTGGACTGCTGAAAGGACACCAGACTGTGTGAATGCCCAGAAGTGAAATGCACTGGCGCAATGAGTCACTGGGGTGTAGGACAGAGCCGGCAAAGCTTTCGCCACATGAGGCTGTTCTTCTACATCAGGCTATTGAGTAAGGATGCTGTCCTAGTGTGGCCAATGTAGCAGCTTCTATGACTTTTTTGCAACCAGAAGAGATTTCTGAAATAAAAACCAGATACATTTCCAGTTTGGTGGTTAATATATCACTAAATATCCAGTTATTTTGTCTAAGAAATTAAGTGGACAGTTCTAGGTCTTTGGTCACCTACATGCAAGTAGTCGGTATTCCTATAAATCAGCTGACCAATCACCTATCCTGTAATATCTGGGTTACCGTGTGTCCTGAAAAGACATTTGTCATAATTTTGTGGACTTAATGCTAGCTTTGGTGGAGTTTTACAAAGCAGTATTTTCAAAAACTAGGTGAGCATGTAGTAGAAGTGGTTAGTAAATAACAGCAGACAGCGCCCTCTGGTGAAGTTTTACAAAGCAATGTTCTCTAAAACTAGGTGAGCATGTAGTAGACATGGTTAGTAGATAACAGCAGACAGCGCCCTCTGGTGGAGTCTTACAAAGCAATGTTCTCTAAAACTAGGTGAGCATGTAGTGGACATGGGTAGAAGATAACAGCAGACAGCGCCCTCTGGTGGAGCTCTGCACAGCATCTAAAACTAGGTGAGCATATAGTAGACGTGGTTAGTAGATAACAGCAGACTACACCCTCTGATTGAGTTTTACATAGAAAATGTTCTCTAAAACTAGGTGAGCATGTAGTAGAAGTGGCTTGTAGATAACAGCAGACATCACCCTCTGGTGGAGTCTTAACCAGCAATGTTCTCTAAAACTAGGTGAGCATGTAGTAGAAGTGGTTAGTAGATAAGAGCAGACAGCGCCCTCTGTCTGTGTACCCTGCTGCAGGTCTTTCTTAGGACTTTCTGTTGTGTTTTTAAGCTTCTTAAAAGCTTCTAACAGTCTAAGCTTCTAACATGAAAAACAACATTTGAGCACAATTTGAGACATTATTGAGATCTGCATTAAAACTCAGAAAAAACATCTGAGCAGCAGATCTGAGACTTAAGACAAAGTCTCACTTGTGTTGTTTTTTTAGTCTGTGAGATACTAGTGAGACTTTAAGGAGATTTATTTTTCTAGGATCCAATAAATCAATAAATACATTTGTTAATTTTTTGACTGGGTGGAGAACCTTTTAGAGCACCTTTCACCTGTAATACACCTGCGGGTCTGGTTGATATGATAATGTACACAAACAAGATTTCAATGTGACATATGTAGGGAGCCGTTTAAGAGAATATCGGAGTCTTTTCAGAAACAGTGCGTAGAAAACGGGATTGTGTGTTTATATTGTTTATATAATATCTTTGCATCAATACAAATGCCACAATCTATTTTTAAACCATCTTGCACTCTGTGTGGGGATAAAATAAATCTATTTCCTACGGTATTCTCTTTTGGACACGGTTCTGCTTAGTGGAGCCATGGGAAGAGATGGGACATGCCCATATCTCCATATCTTATCATATCCCACTCAGTTGCAGAGGCAGGTAGGCAGAGCCCAGCAGTGGAGGGAAGGTCAGAATGTATAAAAGATGAGGACATGGGTCATTTAATGTGACCATCACCGGCTCTTCACACTGTCTGTAGCCATGAAATCCATTCATGTAGATAAAGAACGGAGGCCTCTGGAGAGGCTCGGGGCTCTAGGCATCCTGCATTATTCCCCCTTTCTCCTCCATGAGGCTGTATAATGGAGGTGTGCTACAGAAAGTGACATCTCACTGTGAACGTTTTAGAATAATGGCGCTCGAGAATGCATTGCTGAGAAGATAGGAAGGATGGCTTTGTTCAGAAATTATGACTAACGAGTGCATTGTGGCCTTTGTAATTTTTCACCCAGCCCGCACGGGCGCTGATAAAGGGCAGGCAACCCGCTGGCCGTAGATCATTCTTTATGACCGGGAGCTACGATGTGCATTTTTGATTTATCCCTCTGCTCCCGTCGAGTACTGACGACAGGATATTTTGACCTATAGTGACCGGACTGTTTTTTTTTTCCCTTTCTTTCGTTGCTTCCAGATTTTCATTTGTTTTCCCAGATCGTCAGTAAAAGAAGATTGGCCGCTAATGTGCTCTTCCAGGAGAGCAGTAACTTCAAACTCGCTAATGGCCCAATAACTCACTAATGGCTCCAAATGAAACTTCTCGAGGCAGAGATACTGAAGCTCATCTGTATGTGTGTGTGTTCCGTGGGGGGTTAGTAGGCCCTCTCACCCCAGCACCCATTCTCCAGCTGGCCCTTGAGGGCCCATCCTCCCTGTGAAGAGCCCCTGAGCCCCCCACTCCAACCTGCCTAATGATCTCCGCAAGCAGCCCTGTGCACTCTTAATTGGTCCACGACACATATTTCCCCTTAATAGAGATTTGGTGAATAGACCCTTCACCTACTCCTCCAGGGCAGGTTTGGAGTGGTTAACACTCTGGAAAGCGATTAATCTTTGCATCCATTAAATAAGAGAGTGAGCTGAATAGAGAGATGCTCATAAATGTTGGGGGAGATGGTGTCTAGAGGGCCGGTGGATTTACATCTGCTTTAAAACGTGCTGGTTTTCCAGCTTATGCAGGTCAGCGTGTTTATGCTAACTGATGTCCATCACCTTCCACATGACGGATAAAGACAAGCATGCGGTTGCATCTCAGTTGCCACTTCATTAGGTATACCTTGTTTCTTAACTCATTGTCCATTTTAGCTCCACTGAGCATACAGGTGCATGTTACAGACTGAAGTCCATCTGTTTCTGTGTATACTTCCTGTTCTTCAATGGTTAGGACCCCTACAAGTGTATGATGTGGTGGTGAATACACTTACCTTGTTGGTCCACCTTTTAGAGACCTTGTTGGTCTTGTTCTTCACTGGTGGTCACATGATACTGTTGGCTGGGAAGTTTTGGTTGGTACCAGCAAACCCAGGCTTACAGTACAAGGAATATGAAGCTTATCAGAGTGTTGTTGGTCATCCTCTAGTCCTTCATTGGTGAAACTGTTGGCTAGTTCACTATTTTCACTCCAGTAGTGACACTGAGGTGTTTAAAAACATCACCAGCTCTCACACACACTAACACACCACCACCACATCAGTGTCACTGAGAATCTCTGTGTGGGTCTTGAGCATTGAAAAACAAAGTATACAGAGATACAGATGGACTGCAGTCTGTAAAGTGCACCTAAAGTATGCTCAGTGATGAGTGTAGATACAAGGTGTGTTTACCTAATGAAGTGGCCACTGAGTGTATATGCGTTCGTTTCTACCACTTTCTAATTACTTCTACCACTTAAAATTATTTTTTAAAAAGGGCCTCAGAGCATGTACATCTTCAAACCAGATCGTCTTCAGGCAACCGCCTTGCCTCAGGCCATGATTTTAGCTTCTGGACTGGATTAAACACTGAAATAAGGAGAATTACAGATTAAATCTAAACCAAAGGCCAGAATGGGATCAGATAATAGATGTGACATGGCCCACAATACCATGGTGCCAAGTTTTCCCTTTAAAGGAGGAGGTGAATCACTCTACTTGGTCAAATATAGCTGCACATACAAGACCTGAAAAAATGCAGCTGATGGAAGCTGGAGGTCACTGATGTCTTTTTGCAGACAAATATTACTAACCTTATTCCATTTTCTTGCATTCCACAGTGAAAGCCAAGGTGCTTTTTATTTTGAATATGTATATTTTGAGGACTTTTTTGAGGTCAAGTTGCATTGCAGTATTCAAGAACTCAAGAACGGAGGATACATAAATACCTGGAAATGTTTTTGATTCACCCCAAATGTTGGTTCCCGACTTATCAACAGGAATAAATTAGAAATTAGAAGTCATGGCAGGTGACACTGCTTTGAAAAGGCTTCAGTAAAGAGGCTTTTGCTTTATTGTAGCAGTGAAAAGCATCACGTTTGTGAAGAAGCAGTCATACCTGGCTCTGTTTCCTTGTTGGTATGTCACAAAAGGATTTTTGGGGTTACATGAATAACCTACTAATTCCCACTCAGGCTAATAACTTGGTGATATCGGTTAGGCTGGAGATATAATAGAAAGCCCAGCACAGTTCAGATGCTTCGGTTCTTGCAAGTTCAATGTCTCTAAAGGGAGGTTCAACTTATTTCTCATTTGAGCAGTTTATACATTTATGTACACTAGATGATCTGTTGACGGCATTGAGGTCTCTAGTTTCCCATGGTCCAAAAGCATGGCGGAAAAGGTGACTTTGTATTAAATTAACCTGTTAGTGTAGTCTTAAAGCCATTTTATAGTCTAGGTATAAGTGCCCCTCAACAAAAACCTGCAGCTTAGCAGGCTTTCATAGTCCTGCACCAGTGACAAAACATCTGAATACAACATAGTTTTTAGGCCACAATGTGCATTGAATAGAAATATATTTAATCATTAGTTAAGATCAGTGGACATTGGACACACAATGAAGCCCCAATGAAGACACTAAGTGCTAGAGAGTCAGGGCTAAGACCCTTAAATAAAACCACCAGTTACCAGCAGAGTCTGACCTGCGCAGGCAAAGTGAATGGCTCCACATTGGCCTGAAGCCTTTAAGCCAGTCTGCAGTAGCAAACAATGACATCTAATGACACTAAGGAATCAGGAGGAGCCTATTTGTACGAGTCTAAGAGACAAAATCATGTAATTTAATCAGAAATTTTCCGTAAGACCGTATTAAAAGAACATAAAAAAGTGTTTTTATTTTCTTACATCATCAGAACTTTGATACAGTAATAAAAAGTACTGTTTCTGTTTAGAACGAGCCAAAATGACTCATGTTTTGTTTCTAATCCCTGTTTCTAATGCCTTAATTCTCCTCAAATAAGCACAAAGACATTTTGGTAGACAGAAATCGTGACTATGGGCTTAGTGACAGAGAACATGAACAAATGTATTCAATTGCAGCAGCCAGTTTAGTGCCTCTGTGACCCAAAATGAAGCTCCTAAGAGGGTTGTCCACAAGCAGCTACTGGATGACGTGAAACTCAGTGTCAGCTGGTAAAAATATGTTTGAGCCATATTCAGCTTCCACAAGCATCCCAATATTATTGAACACATAGCAGTGCTCTGTGATAAAGTCACTATTTAACTGGCATTGAAGACTAATAGTTAATGAAATCTGCCATTGCATGTAAATGAGCAAAGATAGAAAGTACAGTATATCATTAGATTACCAACTGAGTCTGGCTCACAAACATATACAATCAAATGCTACATTTTTGCATTTCTAGAGACGTGTATTACATCAATAACGTCAGATGTTCCTACTCCACCACTGACCGACTTTGCTGGGGGCCATAAATGAAAGCAATAGATTTGAGGATGCTGATTGGTTACATTTTGTTGTATCTTGTGTCAGTAGGTCATTGACAGGCTGCTGCTTCTCTGACTGGGTGATATTTCTGTCTCCTCAGACGTGAGAAAGAATGAACTAGGAACCTCAATCCCCCCAATATATTTGATATTTTACATGTTATTGTGCATGTTTAGCACAGAATTAAAATACATGATAATTATTCTTTTAAACATGTTTGTTTTACCAATGAAAGTAAAAATCTGGAGTGTGGCACCCTAACTCCCTCTACTGGCCAGTTGCCACTAGTGACACAGTTACAGAAACAGTGGTGACCATGACTAAGCATAAAGAAAACATGTGGAAGCTGTTGAATTGTTGTAACAAAGAGAATCCCAGCCATGAATGGCCGCCAAACAAGCTTCTCGAGGTATAGAATCACCACTATTCTATTGAGTCCAGAGCTCCTTGAGCTGAAGGTGGACATTTCCATCAAAATTGAAATTGTACTGCCATGATCTTGCACAATCAAGTGCAACCCAGCTGAAATCAGTCTAACCTGGAGGATAAATTGCTAATTGAAAAATTAAAACCCTGCCCAATAATAAAGCATTTATTATGCTAATCCTGTAAAGCTTGTCTAACCTAGCATCAGTAGTTCAGGCTAGCAGTCCTGTGGCCACAACTGAAGGATTAAATAAAACCACCATCATTTTTCTAAGGAGCTACTTTGCCATTTCTGACTCATGTGAAGGAAAGGGAAGACAAAATGTCAGAAAAAATTTATGCCACACGTCTGCCTCGGGCCAGCGGTCAGGCCAAGGGCAGAAATTAAGGATCCGGCTAAATAAATAAATAAATAAGCCCGGAATGGTCAGAGGGCATATGGAAAGTCATTGGGAAGACACTGTTGACTGAGCAGAGGCTTCGCCAGAGAACATCACTCGGCCGCCCAGGGTGATGTCAGCTGTCAGTTTAAAGCAGGCCGGCACCGCGCTGTGCACATGTCCACAAGGCTGATCGTCAAAACCCATCATCGGGTCAAGCAGATAGATATTTTGTCACCATGCGAGTGTCGCCAAGCCCCTTGTGCACCACACTGGATAAATGAAGATAGAAGGGAGGGGGGGGGGGACATCCCTGCAAGCATGTGTTTTTCTGAGTTAACCAGTGAACCCAAAAGCTGTGAAATTTTCACAGCACTCGATTGAGACCCAAAAACAACTGGGAACAATCTCCGCTGCTCCATCCTCCTGTTCAAAAGAGCCTTCCCTTTCCATTAAGTGCGGATGCTCACTGGTGTAAAAGCATTGACCTGAATTGTTGACTTGACATGGCCGCCTGCTACCCTGTTCATTCACAGAGATGTTATTTTTAAAGATCAGAAACGTCCTCCTCATTTGGCTTCTGGAGAGACTTCTCGGGAGGCTTCTTCACCAAATAAGTTCAAGATTAAGGATAAAACCACTAAGCTTCCACTAAAACAGACACATCATAAGGTCTTTAGGTTTGTTTGTATACAGTCATCAATTTTTAATGTTGTGAACATCAGCGCTGAAGTCTTGGGCTTGAGAGTTTGATCTCCGGTTTCTTCCAGAGTATCTGGATTCAGTCCAAAAACATGGAGTTCAGGTGAATTAGGTGCTCTAAATTGTCCTGGTGTGTCTGAGTGTGTGCCTAATGATGGATTGATGCCCTGTCCTGGGTTTAGATTATGCCCTGCCCTGTGCGCAGTTAAGGGGTAGGGGGACTCTCCATGACCCTTAAGTGGAAGATAATGGATGCAAGTGTTTATGTATCACAGTAGCCCCTTTCTGCATACTAGTGAACAGGATGTCAGGAAAATCGACTTGTTTTCCATGTGAAATTCTTGTAAACTGATAAATATTTGCTGTGTATAATTGTGAGGACATCACTCACTGTGTGTGTGTGTGTGTGTGTGTGTGTGTGTGTGTGTGTGTGTGTGTGTGTGTGTGTGTGTGTGTGTGTGTGTGTGTGTGTGTGCAGTGACGTAAGTGTGTGTTCAGTTAGTGAGAGGAGGTGGAGGGGCTACAGCTGTACAGACCTCCTCACAACGGCGATTGAGCAGAGACAAAACTCACTACTCAACTTCAATTCCGATCATGTTAAACAATCAACTACAACTGCGACCATTAAACACTCAAAATATAAACATAATAAACATGTTTTTGTCAGGTTAACTAGCTGTTCTAGATGAAGACATTCTGTGCTGGTTTGTAGATCTTACATCCAGAAATGTTATAAAATATAGAGGGATCCACAAATCTTAAACTCTGGAGCTGAAATGTTAGAATAAGGCTTTGCTGAATATACGTGGATGCCAGTAACACAGGTTAAATGTTGGAGATGTTAGAAGCAGAGGAAGGTCTGAGCTCAGAAGACACATCCACATTAGTCAGAAATTGCTGTTATGCTAGAGGCAAAAACAGCTGTGATTGGTTGAGTGAGGAAAATTGTGAAAAATTTGCAGAAATTGAACAGAAGCTGACATTTTTTACCGCCTAAAAAAATCTTATTTGGAGAATAAAAAGCCAATAATTACACATGTGCTCAAGATTGATAGATAGCGAAAGAGACAGAGAGAGAGACAGAGAGAGAAGCTTGCAAAAGTACTACTTAGAAGAATGTAAATTTAACTTGTTTAGAAGTTTAGACTGAGTCCAGCTTCCTCTACAGCTACAAACAAAACAAGTGAAGTAAAATCAGTCCGATTCCTCCACATCAGTCTTAACTCGCTGGTCTGTAAGTCTCGCATACTAATGAGATCCAGTGCCCTCAGTATCAGCTCCATCTTCTTCAGTGAGAGGAGCCACGGCTTCTACAGCAGCTCCACAAAGACCCATTGTCTCTGATCTATTACACTCAACATTGCTGTGAAATCAAAGAGTAAGCAGCTTCACAGTGGAACCACGGTGTTTTTCACCAGACCTTTTTATGCTTTAAGTCGTCACTTTTGTAAGTGCCTCTTATCTCTTTACACATCATACAGCGAGTCCTGGTGAAAGGCCTCCATTCACTCCCTGCGTTCTCCGGCCGACACAATGAGGCATTGTCAGGATCCCTCCATAAACTGGCAGCTCTAGAGAGCCTTATCTGGTTGAACCACACTCACGTCTTTCTAATGACCCGACTTGTAGGCACACAGGCCTCGCAAAAGAAAGTAAATCTTGTCTTCTAGATGAGCTTCACACATGCACATTCTTGTGGAGAACACAGACCTGTTCAGAGCTTGAAGACGAAGAGTGTAATTTAAATCACACTTCATAGACAGTCTTTACAGCTGACTGGAATAAATGAATATATTAAGGTCTGGCTGATGGGGCAGGTTTGTTAACCGATACCAATGTAACAGAGCTAAATATACCAGTGTTGTAGTCATTACTGACCAAATCCATCATTACATCTGTAAAAATGTAATAGGAATACTTTACAAGTTACTTTCTCTAAATGTAACATCATTCCTCATCACTTTACACCCGCACTTTACAAACAAATCTGTACACAGGAACATGTGGACCTCCTGCACTGACTGTGTCTGTAGTCCAGCTGCTGTCTCTGAGCATTTGCTACACTCGTAAAACACATGATTCTTCAAGGGATCATTACTGAAGAAAATAATGATATATAGAACCATGTACAGTTATAGAACCCTTTACAAGGGTAAAGGGTCCTGCAGATTGAATTTAACCTCATCCACAGGACTTTTTTGAACATTTCTGATGCGTAATTTTGTGGTGAGGATGCAGGAAAGGTTTGCTTCTGCTGACTCTTCCATGAAGGCCAAAGTTCTGCAGGTGTTGCTGAACATTAGAACAATGTACCACAAATCCAAAGTCTGTAAAATCTTTTGCATGCAAGCGGGGGTTTCTTGTCTTTGCAATGTTTTTTAGTCTTATATTTGAAATGCTTCCAGACCTTATTTTACCTTTAACTACATTTGACTGAGGAACTGAGGAAATGACCAGCTGAAAAGGCTTTGTTTTCTTCTTACAGCCTTCTCCTGCTTTGTGGGCAGTACCCATTTTCATTTTCAGAGCACTAGGCAGCTGCTTAGAAGACCTCATGGCTGCTGTTTTTTTTTGGGGGGGGACGAGGTTAGAGGAGTCTGGGTATTTATAAAGCTTTAAAAATTGCATCACCTGGTCTTTCCTAACGGTGTGAACAAGCCATAAAACTAACAGGCTAATTAAGTTCTGAGACCTTGGGCAAAGTTTTGAAGGTTCCTAGAGTTCTCATATTTTTGCAAGGTACTTCTTTCCTTTTTTCACACTAAAATTGTACAAAACCAAAATAATACACTGATATTACATTTGTGCAGTGAAACACACACACACACACACACACACACTAGTGAACACACTAGGCTGTGAGAATTTGTGCCCGAAGCGGTGGGCAGCCCTTACCCACCGGCGCCCGGGGAGCAGTGAGGGGGTTAGGTGCCTTGCTCAAGGGCACTTCAGTCATGACCTGTCTGGGGATCAAACCAGCGACCTTCTGGTCACAAGACCAGATCCTTACTAGGCCCCACACTAGGCCATGGCTGCCCCCAGCAGATTTTTTATCAATCTGATATGGAAATAACTAGAGAACCATTGTCTTTACTAAAGAACCATTATTCACATTATAGTTCATCATTCATAAAGCAGTAACAGTGTTACTCATGAATCTGTCATCAGTCAAGGTCTCGTCTGTTTCTGTATGTTAGAGCGAGAAAGCTCAGCTGAGAAAGAGCGAGAGCAAGCGAGAGAACGAGAGAGAGAAAGGCATAGACAGACAGACAGAGAGCAGGAGAGAGTGAGAGTGCGCGAGAGAGGTAGAGATAAAGGGCAGAGGCAGTTTGTCAGAGTGAGAGAGTGGTAGAGTAAAGCGGGTGTTAGATAGCTGATATCAGGTATGTGGCTCTCTGCAAGTGCTGAATCCGTTAGAGCAGCTCTGGAGCTTTCTGCACTGCTGTCCCCTCAGTCCATCTGAATACACTCCAGCACAGACTCAACTTTATCACAGCGATGTGAGGAGCGATGATAAGTGTGCTCGCGGCAACTGGGCCCAGCTGATAAGCCATCCAATCCATTTAAATGAAATTTCATTCATTCCAGACATGACGGTACAGAAATAGACGCTCAAGGTTTTTGGAATTAGGGTGGGGGAAAAAATAAAAAAAACGGGGACGTCATCAGAAACGTCGGAAACTTACAATTCAGACTTTTTTAGACATGGGAGTGATTGTGGGCTACTTCTGTTTCTAACATTCACACAGCTAGACGTCTGCTGTGTAACAGGTAATGTCTGGTTTGGTGGGCGATGCTGTCATGTTCATGCCAACCTGCAGGTTTGTATATACCTAATGACACACCATCCATTCACTCTTTGCAGCACTTTCAAACCACGACTGCAGATTAAAACTAGCCCAAAGTGTAGCAATGTTAGCATCAGAGGTTATTTAAAAGTCAGACCCTTGTTGGTCATGGCTGTCAACTTCCATTCAAAAACAAAGATCATTTAAATCAGTGCCATGAAAGTAAAGAGGCAAGATGGGTGAGACGCCCACTAGGAAGCCACACAATGCAGCAGTGCTCATAATTAGGCATCACAGCTGCTTTTTGTTGTAAATAGTGTGTATATCAGCTTTATTTCCACCATCCTGTGCTTACATCTTCAAACTGTGTTAACATTATGTTGCATTTAATTAAAAAAAGCTTAATTCAGCTCGTTTGTGCTTTTTATAGTTAAAAAAGCTTTTTTTTTTATTTGGGATAATATGTTAATAAAGAATTCCTAAAATTAGCATCAGGTTTTATAAGTGATGTGTTGGAGAAGGACACCAAACATTAACATGACAAATATTTTTAATGTTGTATATAAAGGTAAAGGTGTTAAAATGGCTAAAGAGTTAGCTCTGTTAGCATTAAAGACCAAGAAGCTC
>BRDA01080247.1:0-15180 GCA_036984385.1 Crenuchus spilurus | reverse complement strand
TATTGACATTTGCCATCTCCACATCATTGCATTCAGTTTTTATTCACAATTTGTTTAGTGTCCCAACTTTTTTGGAATCTGGTTTGTACTTGGACTGAATCTTTTTATGGAATCATTTCCGTAACTTTTATTTATTATGTTGATTGTAAATAATTTTGTATAGGAGAGCAGAACTTGAGGCGTGAAGTGTTGTTCAGACTTGAAATGAGCATTATGCAATGTTTATATAAAATATATATATAATGTAAAAGACTTTTGTCCAAATTGTTCTAAGGCTGTTTGTTCTATGCATTAATCTCAGCTGAGTTCATTTTTGGCCTTTTTTCTGTGAAGGAGCTTTACAGACCAGCTGCGTAAGATCTCAAAAGATGCAGGCATGCCCATCCAGGGTCAGCCGTGCTTCTGCAAGTATGCTCAGGGAGCAGACAGCGTTGAGCCCATGTTCAGACACTTAAAGAACACCTACGCTGGCCTGCAGCTCATCATCGTCATCCTGCCTGGAAAAACACCAGTCTATGGTAGAGATCTACAACTAGACCACCAGTCAAATCTAACATAGTCTGACAAGTCACTACGTTTTTGGTTGCTGACTTTTTCACATGATGTGCTTCTAAATAACATTGTTATATAAATAATGTGCTGATGGTGTTTTTTTTATGTAATCTGTGCATATGCAGCGGAGGTGAAGCGTGTTGGAGACACTCTTCTAGGAATGGCCACTCAGTGTGTGCAGGTGAAGAACGTAGTGAAGACTTCTCCACAGACTCTCTCCAACCTCTGCCTCAAGATCAACGTCAAACTAGGTGGAATAAACAACATCCTGGTCCCACATCAGCGGTACGGTCTGTTTTTATGCCGTGCACATGTGTACAGTTGGGAAACGCTGAGCTGAAGGATTCATACATGTTTTGCATTTTCTTTGCAGTCCATCTGTGTTCCAGCAGCCAGTCATTTTCCTTGGAGCTGATGTTACTCACCCTCCTGCAGGGGATGGCAAGAAACCCTCAATCGCTGCGGTGATTATTTCTCTCTCTCTGTCTTTGTGTATCGCTCTCTTTCACTCACATTTAACCACTATTCTAAAGATACAATCAACAGTTTTTACATTTCTTCTGTTCCTCTGTGTGTAACTGCTTTGTACTTAGGTGGTCGGCAGTATGGATGCCCACCCAAGCCGGTACTGTGCCACAGTGCGCGTCCAGAGGCCCAGGCAGGAAATCATCCAGGACCTGGCTTCCATGGTTAGAGAGTTACTCATCCAGTTCTACAAATCCACCCGCTACAAACCCACACGGCTCATCTTCTACAGGGATGGAGTGTCTGAGGGGCAGTTTCGACAGGTTAGACTTCCTAGCATGAGGTGGTTTGAGTTGAGAAAACTATACTGTATTACTGGTAACTTTATTTTACTTAGCCTTAGGACTAAACTGTACAAATTAAATCTTGTACTGCTATCTGGGCTTTACTAACATTTAGTGTAGCCTCGTTACTGGTTTCTGTCACATCATTAAAATTCTTATAATAGATCTTAAAAAGCTAAGGCCTTATAATGTCTGAAAATGTTTTATTACATTCTGCGTGTCCAAATAAGAAAAGGTTGGAACAGTATGGAAAAACAAAGCATTTCTTATTGTGGAGGCATCTGGGATCGAGCAAATGTGCACCATGATCAGAGGAATCAGTATTACAGATGTTCTTGGAAGAAATGGACTTTGTGTGCTCAGGACCAAAGATGACATGGACCTTATCAGCAACATCTCCAAAAACCAGGGTCCCACTGTCCCCTAAAACGTTTTCTTTTAGAGGTTGTACGATAATATTAAAGAACAGGGCTCAATTTCTCAGAGCTTCTCAGTGCGCGAGTGGTGATCTCGGATTTAACTTGACTAACTCTGAGAGGCTTTCTTATACAGTTGTGGGTTATTAAGCTTAATCCAAAGTGTTTGTGAGGGTCATAGTGAGTAGCTAAAGAAAGTAGATTTATAATCGAGAAAGCTCAAATCTGATCAACTTTGGCTTGAAACACTGCAGCAACCCTGCATTAACCTTGCAGAGTGAATGTTTTAAAAAGTATCATCTCCATCTAGGTTCTGTACTATGAGCTACTAGCCATTCGTGAGGCCTGTATCAGCCTGGAGAAAGAGTACCAACCTGGCATCACTTACATTGTTGTCCAGAAGCGCCACCACACACGCCTTTTCTGTGCAGACCGTAATGAGAGGGTGAGAAGGAGCTTCATTATAGCCGAGCTTTAACATTTCCTGTTAACGGCACTGTAACAACGGTTATGACAACTTTCTCTCTGCTGTGTTTTCTCAGGTTGGACGAAGTGGTAACATTCCTGCTGGTACCACAGTGGACACAGATATCACTCATCCGTATGAGTTTGACTTTTACCTCTGCAGTCATGCTGGAATACAGGTGAACATGTACAATACACAGAATTATCTTATCTTCTACTGTAGGTCCCTGCCGAACATAGATTTATCTTGAGTGAATTATATAGATCTCTCAGCCCTTAGATAGCACTTCCTTTCTTTGGTCAGAATGTCTGCAGATATTAAATTGGTAGCATAGAGGTATTCTGAGTACAGTATATAGACAACACACAGAGGGTATGCAAGTGACGCAGTGATAAGTAAGTATTGGATTGCTACAATCCTTACTGCTTCCATAACAGCAAACTTCAACACCGCTGCATGCAAACATGTCTCCCCAAGTCCCTTCATACATGTACAGTGGCCTCTCAATACTGTCCCTGTCTTCTCTGCAGCCACCCAAAGCTTCAGTGGAGGCTCACTCATTTTCTGACTGTGTTTTTTATGTACACAAATATGTAATGTTACTGAGTGACAGTGTTAGCAACTAGCCTCAATCTCTGACCTTTCGCAGGGCACGAGCCGACCATCACACTATCATGTGCTGTGGGATGATAACTGCTTCACGGCTGATGAGTTCCAGCTGTTAACCTACCAGCTGTGCCACACTTACGTGCGGTGCACCCGCTCTGTCTCCATCCCGGCGCCAGCCTACTACGCCCACCTGGTTGCCTTCCGAGCCCGGTACCACCTGGTTGACAAGGAGCATGACAGGTTAGAGAGCTCATGAGCAATGTTAGCCTTCTAATTTTTTTCTAGATGCTGTATGCTATCATTTATACCACCTTTTCTGTTAGAAGTCTTTAATATGTTCTGTGTGTGACAGTTATGCATTATGTAAATACCTAAAATAACTTGAGGAAAATTGAGCTCCCAGTTGGAAAAACTTCCTTCTAGCCATTAGTTAGATTTTTCTGATGTTTGATAGTGAAAACTAGCTAATTATCACTTTAGTAGTGAAAATGGCTCTTTTATATGTAGAGTTGATATTAATCAGTGTTTTGATATCGACTCTAAACCATATTGAATTTATGTTACATACTGCAGCACATTGTTGACTCGTTGTATACATTTTCACCCAAATGTCTGTCTAATTTGTTTTCTGTCTTTGTTAAATTAAATTAGTGATTAAATAATGCAGTTGGCAAAGTTATAGAAGATGAAATGAAAATGAAGGTTTTGTTACAGCTACCAATTCTAGTATAATTCTGCTGCTGTTATAATCAGTATTAAATGAATAATACATTTTTACCATTTTCATGTCCCTATTCATATAAAACACACTTTTATTTAAAATAAATACTTGTTTTACTATTATTATTATTATTATTATTATTATTATTATTATAATTGTTATTATTATTATTGTTATTGTTGTTATTATTATTATTTTTATTATTATTATTATTTATTATTGTTATTGTTGTTGTTATTATTATTATTGTTGTTATTGTTGTTATTATTGTTGTTGTTATTATTATTGTTATTATTATTGTTGTTATTATTATTATTATTGTTATTATTATTAATACTATGGCTTTCCATTAAAATATGACTTTTTGAAAGTGACCTTGAAATGACCTGTTTGTTGAATGTTGGATTTATTTTTGTTGTGGACGACTAAGAGCTTGAATTGAGATGCTAATTATGTCGTTTTTCTTTTTCCTGTCTCACTTTTCTCAGTGCGGAGGGAAGTCATGTGTCTGGGCAGAGTAATGGTCGGGATCCCCAGGCTTTAGCCAAAGCTGTGCAGATTCACCACGACACACTGAGGACCATGTACTTCGCTTAGCCCTGTCTCCTCTTCACTCACCTGTCAGTCACTTATCGTCATGCACTGAGCTGGAGAAAGTTCCTTCCAGTTGCACCGGCAACCAACCACAGGCTGCCCTGCTGCTAAAATGAACCAAACGTAACTAAAACCAATGTGAGCGGCGGGCTTAACACTGTTATGCAATAGAGTAGAAAAACAGCCAGTCTTTTCTAAGAATCCTCTCCTTTTTGCTTCTCATCAGGCTGTTCTGTGAGTCCTAAGAAAGAGGTGTGGCAGTTGCACTGTTATTAGCATCACGTTTGTGTGTGTGTGTGTGTGTGTGTCTGTCTCTGAGCCCCATGGAGCACTTTTTATGTTTAGATAAATCAGCTCAGATTAGGCATTTAGAAGAATAAACGCTATTACAGAAGGTCAAGCTGCCTCAGTTTAGTTAGGTGAAGTTAAGGTCACCACTAGATGGCAGTGTGGTACTGTGAATCTGAACAGACTTGACATGCTTAGCATTTTAATTCACACTGATTACTGATTAATGCTAATATGGTCCAAAATTGCGAAGATGATGATTGAACATCATCAGAGGGCGTTATGTTCCACTGCAAACAGTTTTAATCAGTTATTTTTTTAATCAGTCTGGTTATTTAATAATGAATCAAGGTAATGCTCTTGTGTGTGTGTGTGTGTGTGTGTGTGTATGTGTGTGTGTGTTAAACATGGTTCTGATGTAACTGACTTTTTTTTTTACCTACTTGCATCATCTGTTCTAAAACAGACATTTAATGTCTGTGCACTGCCTGTAAAGCGTCATAGCCGTATAGTTTATGATTACCCCGTTTTTTCTTCTTCCCCTCCTGCGTAAGCAAAGGGTGACACATTAGCTAAGAACTGCACATTGACTTAAAAAACAACCTCTGAACATCCATTAAATTCAACCCAAGGTTGGTGAAAGATTTCTGAGGAGTGTGTGCTGGAGTGTCACTGTGATCTTTAAATGCACTCCTCAGTGTGTGCTTGTGGCCACCCGAGGATGCGGGCAAAGTATGCCGACACAACTTCTGTGTGATCTTACGTACTCATTCACAGCAAGAGGACACGTGTTTTTTATGCACAGCGTAAATCATTTAGGCTCTTTGTTTAGCTGAAAATAGTTGATCTGTAAATCCTCCAGAATAACTCGACATCATTGATCATCCACATCTTTTCATTCTTTCACTGTAGACGTTAACCAACACTGTCCTAAAAGACTTTCAGTGCAATAAGCCAACCGTTGATGACTCTGATATATCGTCGTTGTGCAACACACCACACTGTGAGAATGAGATTTTATCATGAACTTTATTGGCTGTTGTGGCATTTTATGAAGGACTTTGAATGTTCAGAATTAGGAAGTGCTTTTTCAAATAGTGGGCGGTTAAGCTGAGTTTGGAGTGGTGTCGTGTTCGTGTCAGAGATTTGGGGACATGTCTTGGTGGTTGCGTATTTGAGACAAAGTGCCTGGAAACACCTAAAGAAGTCCAGGCCAGTCTAGAGTCGTTGTGCCATTGAACGTTGTACTGCAGTTTGTTGAAAAGCAGTGTTTTAGATGATTCACCAAGTTGACTTGGTTGAAAATATGTGAAGAATGGAACTAACATAGTGTGACCATGTTAAGCTTCTCTGACAGGACTGCTCCACATCGTTTAGCCTTCACGTTTTTAGCAGTTTCTTCAGAATGAGAAGGCTTTACTTCCTCTCTTTCATTCCTGCTTTCTTTGTCAGCGTGTTTCTCTTACCAGTGGGCACAAGCATGTACTGCCATACTGAAAAGTAGTAAGTGCACTAATATTTAGTAGAAATCATTACGCTTAAAATGCCCCTTTGATATACTTCTTGGTCTGCCACTACTTCACTTTTTCACCAGAGAGCCAGGCCAACAGTACTAATCAAAGTGAGCAGCCGCCGGTTAGCATTATGCAAATTATGTCATGCTATGGGGTGGATCCTGGCTGTTTCATGTTTTTGGTCACACTCTTCCTTTGAATAAGATTCGTCTGATCGCTCTTCTTTAGGAAGTAAAAAGGGCTCTTGGTCCTGGAGTACTGTGTAAAATTGTGAACTGAGCTCCGTGCAGTTCAGACTTCTGCTGACAGCTGCGACTGACTCTTTGAAGGTCTTGTTAACATGTGATCTGATCAAACCAACGTGCCTCGGTAGTTACAGGACAGCCGCGCCAGTTCTCTCGGAACTGTGGTCCCAGTTAAAAGTTTGAGGGCTGCTGTTGTATTTTTTTAACTGTGACCTCCGCTTGCCTATCACATTGGCTTTGCCAAGTGTGGCGTTGTGCTTGCCCACCATCTCTCTCTCTCATCAAAGCCACGAACTAGGGGCTTTTTTCACAAGGGGGTTTTCAGTAAGAGTGCTATCTTAAGCCCAAAATGAGGATAGAGCCCAATTGAAAAGCTCCTTATTGAACAGTATAGACTCTGGGATTAAGTTATTCGACTGTACTGGAATCAGCCTTTGTGAACCCCTGTGTAGCTGCTAATCCAAACAATACCACAAAGATCACAAAGAGAGAGAGGATTTGTGAGCAATGAGGACTATTTTACTGCACTTAATTATTTTAACCCACTGTATGGTCTCAGTTTGGGCTAAACACCTAAGGTGCTAAGAGGTGCGGTGCTGTACATTTGGGAATTGGAACATGTAGACCACCATTCCCTTAACGTTCCACAGTTAACCGTGAACCCTTGCCATGTTGTTTTTATTTTGTTGTGTTTTTTAATGCTGTGTTTTAAAAGGTGAATTTGAAAAGAACTTGTTTTAAGCAGGTTGGAGATGTGTAAAGACCAGTTGTAACATGGAGTTTATGTTTTTGGTGATCCATTCTGACAATTATATCAAAGGGCCAGCTGTTCAAATCCTAAATCAAAATGAATTGGATGTAGTGATCAGGGGAACATTAAACAAGGTTCTATTTGTTAACTGATAATGTTCAGGATTTACTGAACAGACCTGAAAATGACTCCTTCTAAATAGTACATCCACTTAAACGTGAGCTCTGAGGACGTGCTCAGTGTGCAGACAGCTTTTGAGCAGCTGGACCCTTAAACTTGGTCATAACTGAGAATCTGTGCAGTTGATGGATGGTTTAAAACCTTTTTCACATTGTACAACCTGTACTCGCCGTACATTTCACTCCACTTTTCAGTGTTTTAGGAAGACAAATGTATGATCCAGTGTTTCTGATTCAACATTTATTCCACAAATCCCCTGGACCAGCCCTGATTTTCTGACAGAGGTTCACTATAATGAAAACTGTGTAATGTATAAAAGGACCCTGAATGAGAGAAACCAAAAAAATTAAGCAGCTCTGCTTGAAAACCACATTTGGCTGCTTTTGGATGGCTTCAGAACACAGCACTGTGAAACCACTCAAGGTTTTGATGAATTTGAAGCATAACTGTTACTCCTTTGGCACTACCAGCATTTCATTTGAAATTGAATGATTGAGATCGTTCAGTAGGGCATGCAGCCATGCACGTATGACTGTAGGCAACCTGTTTTGTTCTTTAAGTGATGCTGTTGGGAACTCCCTTTCCACAAGTTGCCACAGAAGTAGTTGCTGGAGCCCAGAAGGTGGGGCATTTCATGGGTGTGGAAGAGTTACAATGAGGGTGGAGTATAAACTGTGATGTAATACACTCTGCCCCTCCCCCTTTTGCTATAAGCTGGTCTACGGATGCCTTGGCTCAAAGCATTTTTACTTAAGAGCAGAAGTATATTTGTATATTTAAAGAATGGATCTGTATAATGCACACCACTTATTTTTGCTAACAAAGTCTATGAGAGAGATACAAGATAATAATATAACATTAATATTAAATAGTCTAATAATAACCGGTTAAAATGCAATAGACTGTTGACCTCTAGATTTTGTCTTGTTTTTAGAAGTGTAATGTTGTTTTTCAAGGGTCACCACATTGTCGTATGGTATTGGAATGTGGCGAATGTTTAAAAACATGGATGAGCCTTCAGTCCTCCAGTTTTTCCTTCATGTTGTTTTTTTTATATACTTTTTGAAATAGAAATTATGGGGTAAAGTCAAATCCACTACAAAAATGGTCTGATACTCTGTTCTTTCCAGGTTTTTTTGTTTTCACATAGTGGAGGTGAAGGTTCAGCCTAAGAGGAGAACAAGTGAGTGGAATGTGCCTTTCTTGATGGTGCTGATCTAAAAAAAAAAAATATTATATAAAGGACAAAAATTACTTTTGAAATGTTCAAAGGGCACAACAAGCCTCTGTCTACATTGAAAATGAGTATATATTGATACATGATATACTGTATAATGTATGTGTTAAAAGTGTGTGTGTAACTGTACTTCTTTGTTTGCCAAGAACATGTTAACAAAATAGGTTTGCCAGTTACATCATGTCAGGACCAAACTTTTCAGGAGTGTCTGTGGTAGAGTTCAGGGCACTTGGCATGGCAGAAGCAACTGTTTGGACACTGACTGACTAATCAGCTGTGATGAGGAATTTCCCACAGCCAGTCCCCATCATCTTTGCACTTTTGATGGGCCATATCAGTTTGCCAGTCCAAAAAATGAGCATTTACCTACTCAGTCTTTTACAGAATAGCAATAACTAGTGGTTATTAAGCATCGCAGAGACTTTGTTCACTCAAGGTGTTGATGTTTTACATTGTAGGCCTGGGTAGGGTAACGTGCTTGAAAGGGAATTTGCCATCTAGTACTACACCGTTGTTGTATATAATCTATTATGGGGTTTAGAGATCTAATATTGGGTTCACCTTAAAAAGCTGACCCCAAGTTATGATCAAGGGTACTTCAGTTATAGCCATTAGATCAGGACTACTGTCTGTCCCGAAACAGCCTTGATTAGATGTTGACAAGAGCTGCTAAGGGTTTGAGTCAGTGCTTTGTAGTGCCATGTCGGTCCCATCTCATCCTGAAGACAGTCCATGAAAATCTCCAAAAGCAGCACCTCTTGCAGTGAGGTGCACATGTCATATAAACAAAACCATCTTCCTTTGGTTACAGTGCATAACATACTGCTCTTGATTGCCTGATAACAGAACTGTCTTGTTTTTTTTAATACAATATAATTTTTTGTTTTGTCTTAACATTTATCTATCATTGAGCCTTTTGTTTTAATGTTCTATTTAATTGTCAATATTTTAATTAAATATATATATATATATATATGCGGGAAATTTGTGTCAGAACTTTTCAGTAAGAATGTGGGCAAAATTTATTTTTTACATTTGTTGGAGACAGAATTACATTTGTTCAAAACAGAAAATAAATGCTCAGATACTTGCATACATAATTTATTTGCTTTAAAACAAATATTCTCATAAGAACTAATGTCGTCACTCAATTTTACATCAGATTTTAATGCCTCATAAAACACTTGCCATTAACATTTTCTTGGTCGTTCTCATATTAACAGGATCACCTTTTTTGTGTTCAGAAGACTATTTCACATTTGAACAAACCACGACGTAAATATGATACAATTACCTATACCAGAAAATCACAGTTAGCTAAATGTTTAATTAGCATATTTAAATTAAGGTCACAAATGTCTAAAGTACTTAAGCAACAATAAATAAGACGGCACAGTTCACTATGAAAATAGTTCAGTATTGACCAACTTGCAGTTCACAGAATATAAGGCATCATATTAGACATCAGGCACCACGTGGTGTAAGAAACTGAATCTGTACAGTAGCAAAATGAAATCTGACAGTAAAAGTAAATATAATTTGCTGTTCACAAAGTTTTTTTGATGTAGGTCAAGATTTAAGGCAGAACCACAGTGTATGCATGTCCAGTAGTAATTTCAGTCAAAGTGCTATTACAGAAAATATACCATTATATGAAAATATTTGACTGAAATGACTCACTATGAGATCCAACATTATCATCACTACACTGTTTAAAATCTGAATAAGGAGATAAATGCCACAACAGATACTATGGGAGAACACAGTAACGCACAACAATAACATTTCCAACAAAAATGCAACCACTAGATTTCTGCAGGACCAGTTTTTAAAAGATGTCACAAAAAAAATGTCACTGTCCCAAGCAAATATGCTTAAAAATGCGCATAAGCAACACTATGACAGTATTTCTGGCCGCCTGTGGTAAAGTGCCATTACAAATGTCTCTGACAGGTGGAGACGAGGAACCGAAAGCAAAGGCTAACTTTGACATTCTATGACAGTGTTATTATACACTTACATCTCTGGTTTGTGGACAATGAATAGTTAAATAGAGCAAACCTCAAATGTTCTGACATGTTAATATGAACTCTACATGTGGGTGCCCTCCGTCTGAGATGATTGTTCCGGTACTTCTTCAGCTGATTCTGCAGGTGAATCTGGAGCTGCAGGGACATCAGCCATCAAAAATGAGTCTGTAGAGCGGTTACTGATTCTCAGAGGTGCCAGACGATGGAGATTGTTGGGGCTCCATGGTAACTGGCGCTGAGCTCTCTGAGAAGGTGCCACTCTCGTATCGGTCTCGCCCTCTGTTAGCCAGGGAGGTGGAGGGGTGTCTGTGTCTGGCACAAAGGCTGGGTTCTCTACACCAGCTACAAGGAGGAAAAACAAAATTATTTTGGAATAACAATCAGCTAACCTGTTTTAGCTTAGTTTATACAAACATTAGCTAGCTAACTCTGTTTGGGTCCAGCATTAATTGCTAAAGCTGCCCAGAACACCCAAGTCTCTATGAGCTACCCTCCTCCCCAGCCCAAACAGGTGATTCTAGTCATGATTTAGTACAAAAGCAGTAACCACGAAATCCTGAGTTGTTGAGGAGCAAAGATAGGTATAAGAGAATCTCAAAAAATGTGTGAGAGAATTACTGAAATGTTTAAAAACAATGTTCCTCTGAGATAGATTGGAAGGGATTTGTATATTTCTCCCTCTACAGTGCATGCAATCATTAACTGATTCGAGGAATCTGGAGGAATTTCATTCAAAGGGTTACATTCACAAATGCCACTTAAAACTTCACTGTGCCACAAAGATAACTATATTCAGAAGTGGGGTTGACATCTCTGGGCTCGGAGGCTTCTGGGATGGATCATCACACAGTTGAAATATGAAGAGTGGTCCAGTGAATCAGTATCCCAGATCTTTTGAAAATGACACTGTGTGCTTTGGAATAAAGATGATGAGGATAATCCAAACTGTTATCAGGAACAAGTCCAAAGGCCAGGGTCTGTCATATTACGGGGGTTGTCTCAGTGCCCTTTGGTAAAGTAGTTTATATTTCTGAAAATATATTGAGTTTTTAGAGCAACATGTTTTCCAGGACAGTTCTGGCATTTTTCAACAAGACAATGCAAAACCACATGCTGCACACATTACAGAGGCATGTCTGCAGAAGAAGAGGGTGCAGATACTGGACTGGCCTGCTTACATTCCTGACCTGGCCCCGTTAGAGAATGTGTAGAGAAGTTTGAAATGACAACCCCGCATTGTTGCACACCCTAATACATGTTTGCAGTAAGAATGGGTCAAAATAACACCCGAAAGACTTAATCACTGGCTATCCTCTGTGCCAAAATGTCTTTTAAGTGTTGTGAGAAGGAATGACAAAGTGGAAAATGCTTTACAAATGTTTTAAGAATGTGTTGCAGGTCTGAAGTGCATGAATAAATGTTTAACAACTAAAATGACATAAAACCAAAACATGGAATATCTATTATATACAGGGGTTAGACAATGAAAATGAAACAGCTGGTTTTAGACCACAATAATTTATTAGTATGGTGTAGGGCCTCCTTTTGCGGCCAATACAGCGTTCTTGCAGGATAGTGGTCAGGTCACTATGTGATGCTGGTGGAGGAAACCGTTTCCTGACTCGCTCCTCCAAAACACCCCAAAGTGGCTCAATAATATTTAGACACAAAGACTTGCTGTCTTGGTCACAGATGCTCCAGCAAGACGTGCACCAACAATGTGTCCTCTTTTGAACTCTGGTATGTCACCATAATGTTGTGTGCATTGTAATATACTATATAACTGTGCTCTTACCTGCTAACTGAACCTTCACACTCTGCTCTTACTGGTGCAATGTGACATTAATGAAGATTGGCCACCAAACTGGTCCAATTTAGTCATGAAACCTCCCACACTAACATGACAGCTGTTTCACTTTCATTGTCTAACCCCTGTATGTATACTGTCTGCAGTGAAATAACTGAAATATATAAATAAATAAGTGAAAATGTTTTTTATTTTCCGTTCTATTCCAACTTTTCTGATTTGGGGTTGTAATTTTTTGATGTTACTGTATTGTCTAATTTGAATGCTCACCCCCGGCTGTATATGAAGGGACTCTCATAAAAGAACCGACACCTGCAGCAGCACCATCTCCACTGTAGGCACTATCTGCTTCTGAGAACTCGAAATCTACAAGTGGTGAACAAGACGGGCATCCATGTGTTCAAATGTTAAGCATACTTAAAATTCCACTCAGACACATCAACAGATGATAGAAGTGACACTTTACCTTCGTCCCCGTATGGATAGGCTTTGTTTGCTTCTGTAGTTTTTCCATTAGACATCTGGAAATGTAGGCAAAGTTTGTTACACTGTAGGCTTTTACGTTTAGTATGGAATAACAAAAGCCTAACAAAACTGCTTTATTTCTGAAAGTTCTCACCTTCTGGTTGGACTCCTTCTTTGGATGCTTTGTGATTGTCTTGGCAGGAGTGACGCCCATTTTGGCTGATTTGAAGGACTCGAGTCGGGTCCTCATGGTCCTCTGGAATATCTCCTGGACCTCATCCTCACTTTGGTTGATGCAGAAGTCGCTGCGGCTGTACCTGTGTCGGTGCTGTGGACACATATGCTGGTTCATTATCATATTGTGGCTGTAGTGAGTAGTTATTCCACAACATGGAAGAAAGTTGATGCTTTATTTACCTAAAATGCTTCTATAGTTGTCCACATATGACAGATATTCTGATACAGATTGCAATACACTACAGGACGTGATGGGGAACAACACAGCTTCCATTGCTATGATGCACCATAATGGAAGAAATTGCTCATCATGCAGAGCTTTGAATAATGGTGTTGCTGTGTTCAGACAGCCCAAATCTGATTTCTGGTCTATCCAGATAGATTTTTGGTGTTCTGGACAGTCAAAAACCACATGAAATTTGATTTCTGCCAATCTGATCCAAGCCACATTAGGAGGTGGTTTGAAATCTGATTACAATCATGTTTGTACAGATGTGTCTCGGTCCGGATGCTCTGTCCACTCAAATCAGATTGCAAAGTGCCTTAAACTAACCCAAAATCTAAAGAGTCTAATCACAGATGTTTGAAGAAGTTGTAATTGCTTTTTATTTCTCTTAAATCTTATTTAGTCTTAATCTAATCCAAAATTTCAGATCCCTCTACTGGGATCTTCTAATATTAGAATGTCAACCTAAGGCATCTCCAACACTGATTTCTACTGTGACTAAAAGAGTTTTTGGAGGTTATGATAGTCCAAAAATCAACAACTCACTACTTCTGAAATTCTGTCCATGAGTGTGTTACAATAAATACCACAATTTAGCTTGTGATGTGTGGACAGACAAATCTGATCTGATCACTTACTGATAACAGTGTGAACAGTCATCTAAGCAGATTTAAGAAACTACTTTGCCTGCTGTGTAAACAGCCTAAGTGATAGGAAACTACTGAATATGTTATGATTTGATTTGCCCGTTAATCGAATATTACTGAATAGCTTCATTAGTTATATAAATAACTGTTAATTGCAATCCTATGATGTAAAATAAATCAGATTTCTGTGTGTGAGTGTGTGTGTGTGTGTGTGTGTGTGTGTAATTTGCTGTGTATTCTCAGCAGTATACATACATTTTTCCTGCTCCTGTACAGATGTTGCTGCAGTAAATGATGAGCATTGAAGTCCTCATTCGTGCCTTTCATGTCTTGGTCATGAATGTTCAGAGACACTGAAGGAATGGGGTCACGACTAAATGAACAGAGGAAAACAGTTTTTCTGCACATTTTCTATGATGTGATTGTTTATTTGATAATTATTTAATCCAAGCTCATAACAGACAGTTTAACTGTGACAACAGTGACTGATTATACTGTCTCTTATAAACAGCCTGTGTTTATTCTTCCTCCTCAGCCCACTCTTGTTACAGTATTTAAAGAATATACTGGTCTATATTTACACATGGAGCTGTTCATACCAAAGGAACTACACACATTCTTTGTTGACATGACATATTGGTTTACATCAGCACTTAAAAAGTCCTTCAGATGAGTGTATGATTCTGTGAAAAAAGATTGCAATGTACTTTTACATCACTAGTGCATCTCCAAAAATTAAAATACAGTGGAACCTCAGTGTTGGTCATTAATCTGTTCTAAAGTGCCTGATGATAACTAAAACAATAACTGAAGCAATATTTGCCATAAGAAATAATGTAAATCCAATGAATCTGTTCCAGACACTCAAAAATATTAACAAGAAACAAAGCCAGAATGAATGATGGACCTGTGGGTGGATTCTTTGTTTTCTCAAAATTAGCGGCGAGTCACGTGGGCACACTGATGAAAACCAGGTGGATGAACAATAACTGGGACAAAATTTAGCCAAAAAAGTTGACAGTAACTAAATTGTATGATGACCAGGGCAAACGATAACCAAGGTTCCAATGTAGCATGAAAAAGTTTGTTTATAATTTAATTATTCTATTTTAAAAGAAATGTACTCAAATTACATTAAATATTGTAATTTCAGATTCTGTATTTCTGATTTTCATTGACTCAGTCATATTGTTCAACAATAAGACAAAAAAGTGAAATATCACTTCATGTGTAATGAATATAAAATATATGAAAGATTAACTTTTTAAAATTAAACTATGGACAACAATGAACTTACAATATTATCATTTTTGATGTGGCTCTGTATCTGAAGGGTCTTAAACTTTAAAAACAGTTTTCACTGCCATCTTATTTTAAAAAATATTT
>BRDA01080242.1:22177-43248 GCA_036984385.1 Crenuchus spilurus | reverse complement strand
ATTGACATTTGCCATCTCCACATCATTGCATTCAGTTTTTATTCACAATTTGTTTAGTGTCCCAACTTTTTTGGAATCCGGTTTGTACCTTGTTAATAGTTGTGGGCCTTTCTGATGAAGGCTTGGTCAAATTGGATGTGTTATTATTTTTTACTAACACAATATGATGTACACAGTGACTTTTAGGGTGGGTTGGCATTTGAAATAGATAAATTACATTTTTAAATTACATTGTGCAAACCAGTGATTTAGTTTTTCACTGCCAGTGGATGAAATTACGGAAGTCCTGCTTTGAGTTGCTTATGTTGGGTCTGTTTCCTAAATAAAATGATAATAGATGAAAGGTCAAATAATGACAACTTTATCTTCATTTGTGTTTGCGATATAGATTTTGAATAGCAGCCTGCTTTAGAACACCACTCATCCATTCACAAAGATCTAGTAGGTGTAGTTAGAAGCATTAGATCTAAACAGACACTTAGAGCCAATAGATGGATCACTTGGTTGGTCAAAGGCCCAAAACAGGTCTGCTTCAGTCAATGCTGGGGGAATTGCCCTATTATTTTTATGTCTACGATTACTAGGACAGCAGCGTAACTGGTGCACCGACACAGATAACAAAGATGTATTTAGGGCTAAATAATATTGAGTGTACCTTTGTTTAAAGCTGGAATCAATACTTCTTAAAGCATGTCCATTTTTCATTTGGCAAGCGGCTTGTCTGTTAGGGGAGGAGCATGGAGATGAATGGAGGCGGGAGTATTTTAATTCTGCTGTTGCTGTAGCCATTGTAATTGTAGACACAAACATAAGCATTTAAAGATTGGATTTAGAGAGGATGCTTATTGAGAACAAAGGTAATAGTTTGAAAATTGCAGAAAGTGTTTTGTTTCTGTTATTTTCCACACTAGGCTGTAAGAGCACCTTAGAAAGTAACAAAGGCCAGGCCTTTCCCCAAATACAACAAAGATAAAACCTTGTGAAAATGTTACTTCTATGCAATTATCATTGACGCACCAGTCAGATATGTCAGTGGCCATGTAAACAATGCTAGTTAGCCATGTTTGAATGTGAATGTTGAAGCAGTTCCTCTTTCGAGGCACCAGGGGGAAACAGATAGCTGTCGATGGGTGCTTTGGGAATTCTAGTTGAGAGTCTCTTTCTGTGTACACCTAAAGCCTCTTACTATTCACTGAATGAAGGTACCTGCTGTGCAGAGTAATTCACTGCTACTGCGGTACCCATAATATTTGTTGATGTGTATTATGCCTCCATGCACATAAATAGGCACATCTTGTATGTTACTGATGAATTTGCCATCATATCTGCATTAAATGGATAGATCCATCCATCCAGTATCTTCGGCTTAATCCTGATCAAGGCCGTGGTGAGTCCCCTGCCACTTCACCGGGCACATGACGGGGCCCAGGACAGGTTTCCCCACTACTCAACATATATCATGTTGAACATGCCAAATGCTGAATAATCTTTTAGTCACTCAAACATAAAAAAAACAATCTCCACATCCTACAATAGTGATAGTTCACCATCTAAATCCTCTAAGCTATCCTTGTGTATTGGGAGGCCATTTTCTGAATCGTCACCCTAGGGTCTTCAGATATTGTCTTAAAATTAAATTACACTCATGTTGGATTCAATAAAAGTCCGCTTGTACATTTTTTTCTTCTTTGCTTTTTTTGTCTGGAGTGTAATTCAAGCAGTCCAATTTTGAACGTATTTACTGTCCATACGTTTGTCAATTTAGAGGAGGAACACATTGTTGGCTTTGGTGTGCTGGTGTCACGGTGTCGTCACGGCGCTGTGGTTTTGCTGCTTGTTGGCCCTGGAGGTCAGTGTGTGGGAAGAGCCGCCGGCTCTTTGGGTCTTCAGGGGGCTTTGGGGCGTCTTCGTCCGTGTCCCTTTGGGCTCAGCCAAGCCCAGATCCACTTCTCTCATTCATGAAGGGGTCAGAACGTGGGTCAAATCACCGCTTTTCTGCTACCCTGGATAGCCCACACCATGTGTGTGAGTTGAAGGTTTGTGTGGGCGTAGATGAAACTGGGTATTTTTAGTCGAGTGGTGTTTTTGGGGTTGTGGTAACACTTTCTTGGCACGTATGTGCTTTCAAAATGCCTAAAACCACAGACAGGCGAAAAACAGGAGTACTGTGGTGTGTTTTGCTGGGAAGAGCCTGGAGGCGGCTTCTTAGCGCTGTAAGTGAGTGGGGTCGACTCTGTCAAACTCAAAAATGAGCAGCTCCTCATATTCCATTAGCTTCACTGTGTTGACAATTGTTGTCATCTCCCTTTCATCTACAGTATAACTCAGAGCTCTATCATTCAAAGCCCTCCTGCTGCAATGCCTCTGCTTCCCTCTGCACTCTTAAGAATAATGGTTCCTAAATGGTTGTTGGCTTGAATGTGCAGGTCTAGGAAAAAAGCTTGAATTGATATAAAACCTTTACATTATGTGGCTGTTATTTCAATTCTAATCTAATCTACACAAATCAAAAGTCACTGACGGGTCCTACTGGGATCTATGGTTTCGCCATTCTCGGCACCTGTATTTTTAAGTCAATACTCTGTAGAAAACCAAACGGCTGAAGTCACAGCTTTTACTCTGCTCATGGTCAGCATGCCTCCTCTTCTCTCTTCTCTTCTTCTCCTCCCTCCTCTGGCCTCTGGCCTAACCTTTGGCTCTGGATGTCTGTTTAGCACAGAGGATAGAGATATTGAGGGAGAGAGAGACTGACAGTGAGCGCTCCCCTGCTCAGTAAATATGAACTGCACCCAAACAGACAGCCTCATTTATCACAGAGGGGAAGAGTACAAGAAGGGAGGGAGAGAGGGAAGGAAAAGGGATAACTGGGAGGGGCGATGTGACTTGGAGATGCTAGAAGGAGAGTAATGTGGGTAAGAACATCTCAAGAACAGCAGGACTAGATAAAGGTGGGCAACACGGCCATATGAAAGCATTATCGTGATAAATGATGTCACCGTATACTTTTCTAGCTATATTGTGTGTATAGTTGGCACTAATTAGCAGCATGTATTCAAAATAATAATTTAGCACAATTTTGGGAAGACTATGGTCAACAACCACAAATCTACAGGAACAACAAAAACGGCAGCTGATCTGATGTCAGCTGATTTTAGTCATTTATTTTTGGAAAATGTTTTAGTTTAGTTTTTTACTTAATGGGATCTCATATTTAACCCTTGAACATTCTGCTCAACCATTTGGTAGAGCACATTTAAGTCACTATATCTTAGTGAAGAAGTCATTGAACTTAACACAGTGTGATTGTACCATCTCTACCAATCTGTAGAGGTATGTTAGTCTTAAAAACATCCACTAGAAGTCACTACAAATGCAACATTTTCTTGTCTGAATGCAAACCAGCAATGCTTCATAGCAACACAAGGACAATTAGTGCTGTTGCACCACCTCACAGATGAGTGTGGTGTTTAAAACATGAGCATAATTAGCATGTTATTGTACAGGTTTTGTATTTGTAGTTTATGTTCTGATTTTACCATCAAGTGCCATATCAAGTGCACATAAAAAAACCCTGTGGAATTAAAAAAAAAAAAAAACCCACCTTGACTGTTTTTATTATTGCCACCCACCAAACCCCACCACCACTCTGTCCAAAAAAATAAGTTTTCTTTCTTGGTGAGGATGTTAAAGGGTTATCAAATTTTTGTAACTTTTATTTTGGATCATACGATCTGTTCCCACTCTGATCCTCAGTACATATTGTTTTATGCAGATGTCTTGAAGTATTGTGATGTTATATTGTTGCGCTCCCTTAGAGCCAGTAAAAGACACTTCTCAGGCCAAAATGGTGGGTAAAGACCTGTAATCTGCTATGAATGTGGATCCTGATCCTACCTCTATAGCCAATAAGTTAAGGTTAATCCTCACTACTGAACTCAGCTACCGACCGCTAAGGCCATGTGAACAGAAGGCTGAAATCATTAATGAATTCACTCATTCTCTTCTGCTACTGTTGTGCTAAATGTACGGAAATTAATTTTCTTAGAAGCTGATATGCTGGGCAAATGACAATGTCTGAAATAATCTGAACATCTCAAATGGTTAAATCTGGAATAAATTAAATAAATGTAGATATATGAATGTTTTATTTATGAATAGCAATTGAAAATCTTAGAACAGTCTGGATGTGTTATTTTTTTCATTTGGAAGAAAATGTGCTTTTTGTCAAGAAAATATTTTCTTAAAAAAAACAGCAAAGTGCACTGTAAAAACTAATGTGTTGGAAAAAACTATGGCAAAATCATTGCCTTGTTAAATTTATTTTACACAGTATTGTTTGATTTATGTCACCAACATTTTTGGAGTTCACTTGTTATTACAGGTAGTTCTGACCCTGCAATCTGATTGGTTGAGCGACATTCTAGGACTGAAGCTCTTTAAGTATTACTCCACCAAATACATGAAATCTAGCAACGACCCCAGCCTTGACCCCTCTGATAAACAGTTTTTTTTCTGTCCTCTTTTTCTTAAAATTTAACAACAAACAGTGATAACAGAGCTGTAGTATAATACACTCGAGGGTGGTGCTATAACATGAGATATTGGCACTACTGTTACTGATCTTCTACGGCCACAACACACCAGTACCAATATTTCTCATTATAGCACTCTCTCTTTGCATTATAGCTTAATTGAATATGTTTATTTCTGTATGTAGATATAGCGGTGGAAGTAGCTTAATACACTAAATAAGGGAACACTTAAATCACATTGGATCTCAATGAACAAAACATTCAACTAAGTAAAAAAATAAATAAAACAGGTTGATCCAATTTGCATGAATGTCCTTGAGCTCCTGCAGAATTTAATGCTGCTCTTTGGCATCGTTGAATACACAGATACATAACATCCCAGAGGATCTCAACTGGATTCAGGTCTGGGGAAGGTGAGGGCCAGTCAATGGCATCAGTTCCTTCCTCATCCAGGAACTGACTACAGACTGTGGCCACATGAGGCTGAGCATTGTCCTGCACTAGGAGGAACCCTACTGCAACTGGGTATGGTCTTACAATGGCTCTAAAGCAGTCAGGGTACTGTTGGCTATCACATGGAGGTTTGTGTGAACCTACAAGGATATACAAAGTACTTACCCAGAACATCATTGACCCAGCACCAAACTGGTTATGCTAGATTGTTACAGGCAGTGGAAGACTTGCCCATTCTGGTGTTGTCTGTAAGCTTGTAGGTGTACCTCCTGTTCCTCCTCACCCAAAGGACCAAATACCAGTCCAGCTGCTGGGTTGATGCCCTTCTACAGCTCTGTCTAGCTCTCCTTGTGTAACAGCCCATGTCCTGGTGTCTCCTTCATGCTCTTGAGACTGTACTGGAAGAGACCGCAAGCTTTCTTGCGATGTCACACATGGATGTGCCATTTTGGATGAGTTGGACCACCTGTACACCAGTATGAGCTGCAGGTACTGCCCCATGATGATGATATCAAAACACAAAACTGGAAAAGAATCTGGCCAGAAGGATAAAGAGAGAGATACTGTCTGTGACTTCCACCTACAACACCATTCCCATTTTGGGTTTTGCCTTGCAGTTGCCTCTTCAGTGCACCTTGTTGTCACTTTCATTTGCACCAGCTCATGTGAAATTGATTCACAATTGCTTATGTTTCCTAACAGGAAACAATGATATTTGTGTTGTTTAACTGACTTGATGTTATACTGGAAGTGTTCCCTTAATTGTTGAGCATTGTATGAGAAAAAGTTATGAATATGAATTTATAGGCTAACCAACTGAACATCATTATAATTGCAGACTGGTGACCTGGTAAACCTGAACAAAATGCACCATTATAATGAGAATAAAAAAATATATATAAAATGTCTTGAAACATGATTTCTAGCATGAAGATAGCACAAAAAACAATATGCAAACTAATGAAACTTAACCAAAATAAGAGCTAATTAACATAACCAGACCAATCTGATAAGAGTGATGGGATTTTGGGCAAAAAGGACTGTAGTCATTCCCATCAATTCATAATTTTTTTAATATGCTTTTCATTGCATGTTCCAACCCTTATGATTGCCAGTGTATAGCATGCAAATCTGAGTACCAGCACAAGTCAAAGTCTATACTTTTGTGCGTCGAAACTACCACTAAACTCAACAAAGATTACAGAGAGGATCAAAGAAGGGATTTGCACATTTTACGTGTTATCCCACAAAGTGTTATCCCCGCAGTCTTCGACCATTAACCGTATCTGAATGCAGAAGCAGTAAGCCAGTGTACACATGCTGACACAGGATAAACCCATCTGAACCTGAAGACTTATTCAACAGGAAATCTACAAACACTAAAACAGATTCATTTAAGACGGTGATGCATGCTTTTTTTCTTTATGAGGTGATGGTTCACTAACTGGCCACTTTATTATGTCTATGTACCTCAAATCTCCAATTACTATGGGTCTTCATTTTGGACATTTACATTTATAGACTAGGGAATAGTCAACCAATCAAAGATGTCCATCCAACAGTAGTCCTCTGCTCAGAAACTGATCACTGATGAAGACTAGGGATGCCATACAGTGTGCAGCAAGAGATGTGCTATGATTTGGTAGCTTTACACATAAAAAGGATAGCAACGTAGGTGTGTAAACAACAGTAAGTGTACCCTACTACCATGTCAGTGTTTCCCCAATGTAACCCAATCAACGGTCTTGTGGGGGTCCTAACAACTGATGAAAAAATGAAAGAATTACAACTGGATACTAATATACAGTGTGATGTTTGGCCTCTAGATTAAATGTACATTATATTACAGTGAAGATATATGCATAATAAGACATGGGGCTGGATCAGGGTGGTGTCATCACATGGATCAGCCCTTTCTGGGAGTGATGAAATATTCAAAATGATGACATTACTCCCCCAACAGCATGTTTAACCTTTCAGTGGAACTGAAGTATGAGCAAATAATTACTACAAATATCTGCTGGCAGCTAGCACGTAATGTCAGACGTAGTAATTGTTTTGATCCCTGCGATGTTTTGAAAGTCAAGATAACTGGAGGGACTCTTTAATAAGGTTAAATGTTAAACAGTAGGATACAGAACATGTTTCAGGAAAGAAAATATAGACGACTGCACAGATTTCAACCACTACAATGAATTGTGAAGTTATTTATGGACATGTATAGACTAATATGCTGTAATTAGCACTAATTACCTGTTAGATCAGTGCTAATTGTCTGCCAATAAGTTCTAAATTCAATGCCCTCTAATCTTCAGCATTACCACTGCGTGACCTCAGCATTCCCTTGAGTCCAATTGGCAGATTTATGATCGCTAGATTAGCATCCTCTGAGAAAGGCAGGGATCCCCGAGCAGAACAAGACCCAACTTCAGAGCTTCGTGCCTTATAGCGTAGTCAGTCTTTTACTGTCAGGTTTTCTCAAAGCTGTTCCTTCTAGACTTTATTAAGGCACTGAAATGTCAGATGTGCTTACGCTTTATGAGACTATAACAGGGCAGTTATCTGTCATGTTTGGACAGAATGTCTAACAGAAGTCCAGACTATTTGAAAATGGGTCTGAATGGGTGAAGGCCTTAGGATGATAATGTACATTTAGTTTTGTCTTACTAGTTTCTGTGGCTCTGAGTCTCCCAGCAGTACCCATATTACAGTAAGAGCTGAGATGCTTGAAGCAGGTCTATAAATTAAATCAAGGCCACAGTAAGGAAATTGACAGAGAGACTGGTGCCCCAATGAAAGCAATTGTATGCTCATAAAATCATCTCTGGTGGGTCCTCCATATCTTTCTCTCTGTCTGCTTTTCTTTGGCTCTTGCTTTCTTTATTAACCCCTTTCTCTTTTCTAAGCTCTAAACTTGCCTAATGCTTCATGTTAATTGTATTACTTACAGATCAGTACCATTTCCACAATATCTATATTTGCCTCTTTTAGGCCTCTCTCTCTCTCTATCTCTCTCACTCTTTCACTCTATTTCCCAATTCCACAAAGAGACAGGAGAGAGGGAAGATGATGTGTGACAGTCGCTATATTTCGATCTTCTGTCAGTAAGATTAATATTGACACAATGTGTATCTTACCAGAGGCCGTTTGACTCTGTGTTGTGTATTTATTTCATTATTTGGGGTTGGGGCAGTTTTTCTTAAGAATCAGACGGTAACTGATGTGTGGACTCAAACTGACAGAGTGTGTTGTGGCCTGGGACAAGTCAATATTGTCACACCAGGGGTTGTCTTTACCATTGCCTTTGTGTACTCCAGCATTTGTTTTATTTTCATTTGGTCTGGATCATTTTTCAAATCATTTTCAAACAGTCCATTTCACATCTGCACAGGAAGTTGGAACTTGAGCATTTTGGGACTAGTAGAATTAAAGTAGTTTCGGAAACCAGTGGCCTAGCAGGGAGTAGAGAGAGGGTAGAAAACTATTAAGGAGATAAACAAATAGAAAAAAGAGGAAAAGAGACAGTGAGAGAAAGACAAGAGCTGGAGGGGGAAACAGTTGTCGCTAGAGACTTTTATTGACCCCCACCGCCCCCCGTCCCCCCCACCTCTACGGCACGTGACTGGAGCTCGCGCGCAGGGGCCAACAGATAAATTCACACAGAGGGGGACTGAGGGAGTGAGAGAAATGAGAAAATAAATTACTCTGGAAAGATATGACGATGGGCTACACACGGCTTTAAATCTAAAAGGGAATTCGCGACACACTCGACCAATTTGTCACTGCGCTTTTTTTTTTACGTTTTTGCCCCTTTTCTTTCCTTTTTTTGGTACTTTCCTCCATCTACTTCCCTCCCAAACGAGACAGCATATCCAAGCCTACCCATATAATCATCACATATTTCAGTCTGAAATCATCGTATACTTCAGCTACAGTCTTCATATACTTCAGTCTGACATCATCAGATACTTCAGCCTGAAATCATCATATTCTTCAGTCTGAAATCATCAGATACTTCAGTCTGAAATCATCAGATACTTCAGTCTGAAATCATCAGATACTTCAGTCTGAAATCATCAGATACTTCAGCCTGAAATCATCACATACATCAGTCTGAAATCATTGTATACTTCAGCTGCAGTCTTCATATACTTCAGTCTGAAATCATCAGATACTTCAGTCTGACATCATCAGATATTTCAGTCTGACATCACATATTTCAGTTTGAAATCATCACATGCTTCAGTCTGAAATCATCAGATATTTCAGTCTGACATCATCACATACTTCAGTTTGAAATCATCACATGCTTCAGTCTGACATCGTCAGATGCTTCAGTCTGACATCATCAAATACTTCAGTCTGAAATCATCACATAGTTCAGTCTGACATCAGATAATTCAGCCTGACATCATCGGATACTTCAGTCTGACATCATCACGTACTTCAATCTGAAATCATTACATACTTCAATCTGAAATCATCACATACCTCAGTCTGAAATTATCATTCTTCAGCCTGAAATCATCACATACCTCAGTCTGAAATTATCATTCTTCAGCCTGAAATCATCACATGCTTCAGTCTGAAATTATCATTCTTCAGCCTGAAATCATCACATGCTTCAGTCTGAAATGATCAGATACTTCAGTCTGAAATCATCACATGCTTCAGTCTGAAATCATCACATGCTTCAGTCTGAAATCATCACATGCTTCAGTCTGAAATCATCACATGCTTCAGTCTGAAATCATCAAATGCTTCAGTGTGAAATCATCAAATGCTTCAGTCTGAAATCATCAGATGCTTCAGTCTGAAATCATCACATGCTTCAGTCTGAAATCATCAAATGCTTCAGTCTGAAATCATCAGATACTTCATTCTGAAATCATCTTGTACTTCAGCTACAGTCTTCACATACTTCAGTTTGACATGGTCACATACTAAATTCTGAAATCATCAAATGCTTCAGTCTGAAATCATAACACACTTCAGTCTGACATAATCGCATCTGACGTCATCACACAGTGCCGAAGAACATTGTGTTTATTAAGAAGTAAGACTATTTTTGAGGAAAGGTTGGGGCTTGCAGCTGGCAGTCCTGATGACTCTTTTTTGTCGTTTCTGAAAACGATCCATAAACGCGTGAACTTTTGTCTTCCGGCACGTCTGACATGATCTGTAACCAACAACATCACAACAAACTGAAAAGAAGGGAAATGAGATACAAGGAGAGAACCGAGAATGAGGGGAGAGTTGAAGTGAAAGACGGCTGAAAACGAGGGGAGAGAGAAAAAGAAAAGAGAAAAGAAAAGAAACGCAGTCTTAAAGTATAACCCCCCTCTCTCTTTTATTTAATTTAGACGCCAGGCGAAAATCGATCCTGCCATTCGATACGCAATCCGAATCAAGGCGAATTAAGCGGGCGGAAATTAACTCTGAAAATATTTTTGATGGAGTGGCTTGTAGTCTCTCGGCCAAATGGACTGCAAAGTGGAACAAATGACAGGGGCCTAGTGGTGGAGACAGCGGCGCTCCATCTTCCATTAGGGCGTAATGGGATAGGTCCAGCCCCCTAGCTCGACTCGGCTGCATTAATCAAAACAGCCGCTATATGAAGATTTATGGTTCTCTCCGCGTCGCCGCTCCACTTCAGCGCCGCTGAAGCCTGAGCCAGGTCCTGTGTGTGTGTGTGTGTGTGTGTGTGTGTGAGAGAGAGAGAGAGAGAGAGAGAGAGAGAGAGAGAGAGAGAGAGAGAGAGAGAGAGAGAGAGAGAGAGAGAAAAGAACTCCACTCCGTTATCTTATAGGCATACCTATGTATAGTCTAACGGGAATGCCTGTCTCGCTCCTCGCACACGCGTTTTTATACCGGGCCGCTGTGTAATCCCACTGTGTCATCTTCTAAAGGCATGTCACGGGGTATATTCCTGGTCATGTCAAGTGGGGATTGGTTTAAAACACATATTTTGAATCTACAAGTTCACTGTTCAGGATCCCGTCTGTCTGTTTTTCTTTCTTTCTTGCAGACTAACATGAAAGTGGCCACCAGCCCTCATCTTGAAACTACCATCCTGAAGCCCAAATCTAGTGCCTTATCCAGTTTATAAAAGGCTCCTGAACTCATCATGATTAGGTTGAGCATTCAACTCTAAAGGGTACTATGGTGGGTCTAAGGCATGCTAAGCAAACTAGAATCTTGTCTTACACTCTTTCTACTTAAATAAACAAACCTATAATTCTGTCAACATGCACCGAAAAGATTTTTTGGCCCGAAACTGAAATATATACCTATATTATAAAATTAGTAAGTAAACTGTTTCCCACAATACATCTTGTAGTTAGTCAGGAGTGAATGTCTGTATTTTAATACATTGGTTTGACATCATTAGGTTTAATTTAATCAATTTAATTGATTATTCTTTTATCTTTGTATATGTTATGACAAAAGACAATAATATATGAATATGTATGAAGATACATGTATGTTACATTATTACTAATATAAAAAACCATGAACCAAAATCATGAAAATGGCTAAAATGAATGATGTAAGTAACATGGCTGTTTTGTGTGCTTAATGTGTCATTGACTGCAGATACTGAAACCCTTCACATTTCTTCTGGTAATTGAGAGATGGTTCCTAACAATCGCCAGAGCACAAACACAAGCTAACACAAACACAAAGTTAACAAACACAACACAAACTAATACTAATGCAAACACAAAGTTAACAAACACAACACAAGCTAACACACACAACACAAGCTAACACACACAATACAAGGTAACACACACAATACAAGCTAACACACACAACACAAGCTAACTCACAACACAAGCTAACACTGACACAACATAAGCTATAATAAACACAAAGCTAAGCGGCTGTAATCTGGCTTCATAACAAGTGTAGTTTAGTAAAGGATGTGGTTGTAGTTTGTTGTCTTCTTCCATTTCACCACCAAACTGTAACTGCTGGTGAATCTGTGTTTTGTTAACTGGTGAGGAAAAGCACAATTCTGAATGTCAAATGTGTGTCCAGTATTAAACTACTGTTTAATAAAGCTTCATGTCTGTGGTAGGGAACTGGAAGAAGATAACACTGTCATTAAAAACATTGTTTGGTATAAAATATTTGGTCTTTTCATTTATTTGCACGAACACCAGAAGTGTCTGTTTTTGCCATTTTCAGCTGAATATTTTGGTTGCTGAATATTCGGTGCATCAATAGTTTGTAGCTTAACTCCACTATCTGCTTATTCATTATTGCTTTTAGTATTTATTATTGGTTCCTCTCAATGTTTTCAGAAATAAATTGGAATGAATTGATGATGGAATCTGCAGAATACATAAACTGAAGTTTCACCTCCCTCTCTCTCTCTCTCTGTCTATCTTTCTCTCTCTCTCTCTCTCTCTCTCTCTCTCTCTCTCTCTCTCTCTCTCTCTCTCTCTGTTACTAAGTATGAAGAGTCATTCTACTGACACCTCATCCCACTGCTGACCCTCTCTTTTTTCTTCATGTGTACACAGAATACCTTACGTTTTAGCTATGGTGGTCACAACCTTTGAAATTGTCTATCCCATTTTTTTCACTGTGTCAAACAACACCAACAAAAAAAAACTCCTGAATGAACACTTCTGGTTTATTTGAGCTTCAGTTCTTCACTTGCTGATTGGTGATTTGTCTTGCTTGTTCACCGCTGTGATCCAGCTATTGTACTCTCATTTGAAAGGTCTATTAATTACCCTTTAGCTGACTAATGCCTACAACTGTAGCATCACTGATCATTTAAATAGTGGTCTCCATCAATAGTCCACATGGGTTTAAAAGACACAGATGCATTGGCATTTTTTATTGTAATAGCTTTTGCATACAGAAATGTAGTCAGAGTGGACTGGTCTGTGTCTTTAAGATTAAATCCATTTATACATCATTAATTAAACATGGAAGAAGTTTGATCTTTGATTGCACTTAGTTGTTAGCTAGCTGATTGTAGCATGAATAATATAGCATAGTAGCTGATTTTTACAGTAAAAGTGTATTGTTTGTTTATTTTACATACTTGCATATATGAACACCAATCAACCACTAACAGATTAAGTGAATAACATTATCTTGTAACAGTGGTGCATGTGAAAGTGTGGAACATATTAGATGGTATTGTGAACACTTGATTCTCGTAAACAGTGGTGAATCAAGCAATAAGGACCTAAACCACTGATAATGGCCAAATACAGTGTCAAGAAATTTTAATATTGTGAAAAATTTAATTAAAAAATGTAAACTCATATTTTATATTCATTACACATAAAGTCATATTTAAAACCTTTTTTTACTGGTCTTTTCTATTATTAGAATATTTCATTTGGCTTAATTTACTATTTAACAGTCGTAACACTAATAAAGGCTTGAAATATGTCACTTTATATGTAATGGATATAGACAGCCATATCAGAATATTATGATCATTTTAGACATGCATTTGGTTTGCAGGCCCAGATGTAACTATGTTCGCTCAGTGGTAATCCTTGACACTTTCCTTGGTGTTCCTGTGTTCATTACAGAGGTTAACTGGTCCACTGTGGCATGTCAGTTGCTCTGTACTACTTGTCGGAGTCATTGTTACCTTCTGGCATCAATGGGACACCACTGTTATATCATTTGAAATGCTCTCAATGTACGAGAAGTCCATTCTCAGTACACCTTCACTACTGCAGCCCTAGAACATCCCACAAAGTTAGTGGTTTTCAAGATGCTACCACCCTTCACCAGGTACCCTATTATCATGCAATTTTGGACATCAGTCCTTTGCCCATGTTGATCTTTTTGCACTCTGCTACAACTGACTGGTGTGCTCATTAATTTATACATGCAGCAAACCTGTCACATGGCATCTGTCACATCCCAGACTGAATTCATTCTGAAGCATGTTATATTCTGATGTGACTGTGTACAATATGACACTTTACTTTTTTTTTTTAACAATAAAAGATGTTGAAGATGTTGAAAGTGAGACATTTTACCATTTCATGAAAAATATTAACTCATTTAGAACTTGATGGTAGCAGCGGATTTCAAAAAAGTTGGGACATGGACAACAAAAGACTGCAAAATAAGTGGTACTAATAAAAAAACAGCTGGAGGAGCAATTTGCAGTCACGTGAGTGGCCATGTCTACCATTGTGTAGCGTCCGCTCTTCTTTTAACAACAGTCAGTAAACATCTGGGAAGTGAGGAGACGAATTGCTGTAGTTTTGGGAGATGAATGTTGACCCATTCTTGTCTGATGTAGCATTCTAGCTGCTCAACAGTCCTGGATTGTCTTTGCTTTATTTTTTTATTTATTTCCCGATGCATCAAATGTTTTCTATTTGTGAAAGGTCTGGACTGCAGGCAGGCCAGTTCAGCTCTCTGACTCTTCTTCTGCAAAGCCATGCTGTTGTGATGGATGCAGTATGTGGTTTAGCATTGACTTGCTGAAATATGCAAGGCTTTCCCTGAAAGAGGTGTTGTTTAGATGTGTTGTTGTAAAACCTCTGCATTGTTCAGCATTGGTAGTGTCTTTCTGGATGTGTAAGCTGCCCACGCCATAGGCACTAATGCCACCTCCATAACATCAGAGATGTAGGCTTTGGAAATGTGTGCTGATAACAAGCTGGATTGTCCATCTCTTCTTGAGTTCACAGGACACTGTGTCTGTTGTTTGGAATTTTTACTGTAAAGAAACAATGGATCAAGTGAAAATAAACTTTAGGGAAATAATCTAAAGTAGTTGAAGACTGTGTTCACTATTGAATTGCAGTGGAACTGCAACAATCATTACAGGAACAGGAAGTTTGTTAGGTGCTTTTCTTCTCATTTTGAAATCTTTTGCAGACACAAAAACACAAAAGGATATTAATGGGAAAGGCTAAATTGAATAAATAGTATATACAAGTAGCTTTCTTAATAAAATCAGGCCCTAAGCCCATTAATATAACATATTTAACATATCATGTGAATTTTCCATGTGTAATTATATATATTCTAGTGAAATGGTTAATAGTTAGTCTGTCCTTTAACACAATCATGCACATTTTATGTAATTTGTTTAGCCTATTGAAATAAATGGAAAATGATTAGTCAGTATAGTTGATTTAAATTCGTATGAAAGTATCTATTTTGGCTCAAAACTCAAAGAAAAGACAGAGAAGATGTTTATTTACTGATTACAATTCATGGATTTAGATTCATGCAAGAGTACATGGGCTCATTAGAGGACTCCTCCCCTTTTGAGTAAAATATATTCAGTTGAAAATGCTCAAGAAAGTGCACATCTTCAGTACGTTACTTAAATACTTGTAACTGAGCAAATGCAACTTTACTACCTACCATAATTCATGATAAACACTGAAAGCACTACAGTAGGTAGACTGGTCTCCAAGGACTGAATGAATGTATGAATTTCAATCTTGAAATATATGCTTCTTTGATAAAGGCAAATGTTTTTATAGTTGCAGTCTGGAAGGGCTCTTCAGTTTGATGGATAATGTGTTGGATATAGTTTCCATATATAGAAATTGCATTTCCAGAAAAGTTGAGACATTTGCAATAAAATATGTTATTTGTTAAATCACTTTAAACTTTATTTGATAGACAATAGGACCAAATAACATATTGTATTTCCAATGATAGAGTTAATTATGTTGGTTAAATATAAACAAATTTAGAAATTGATGCCTGCAACACATTAAACTATTCCTGGGACAGAGGCATGTTTGCCAACTTTCAATTATACTTTTTAATCTACAACTGAACTGTTTTTCCCAATTTCACTGAATTGAACTGAATCTGGATTAAATTGGAAAACAATACTGCTACATATTGTGCCTATGCACAATGCTTACTTGCACAGCTGTACAGATTATATATATATATTATATATATTATATATAACTTTTTTTTTTTTTTTTTTTTTTTTTAATTTTTGCCCATTTTTTCCCCTTCCCAGTGTGGAAGTAGCAAATTAACCCATCCCATTAGTGACTCTCCCCATCACTTTGCACTGTCCCTGACTCTAGGAAAGTGAAGACAAGCACAAGCCTCCTCTGCTGTGTGTGATGCGAGCCAAAGCATCTTTTCGAACTACCTCTGATACACCGTCACTGGGGAGCCAACGCACTCGGAGGAAAGCGCAGGATTCCCAGCTCTGAATGGACCAATCAGTAGATGCCTGAGCCAGCGGACATTGCAATGTGTGAGCGTCATCTACCCGCCCAGAGAGAGCATGGCCAATTTTTGCTCTCTTAGGCCCCAGCTGTTGATGGTAAACAACATGACTGGGATTCCATCTCATGATCCTCTAGTCATAGTGTCAGCATCTTAGTCTGCTGAGCTACTTGGGGGCCATTACTCTTATTACTTTTTAGCAATTTTTCAAAAACTTTTTTATTCTCTGTTCTACCTTTATTGTGTTGTTGCATGTCATATGTGAGTTGCTCTCACCAAGTCAGATTCCTTCTATGTGTAACATACTTGATGAAATAAAGAGATTCTGATTGTTTGAGGATTGAAAATATAAATAGCTGCAGTGTTGCAAGTGACATTTTTGCCCATTCTTGTTGTATACTAGTGCTGCTCAACAGTCCATGGCTGCCATTGTCTGACTCTCCACTTCATGATGCTCCAGACATTTTCAAAAGGAGACAGATGTGGACTGCAAACAGGCCAGTCAAGCTCACACACTCTATGTTTATAAACTGTTGTATCTCATGCAGTATGAGGCCTGCTATTGTCCTGCTGAAATAGACATGAAGTTCCTGTCTTTTAGACATGAAGTTTGTTTGCAAAATGAATATATGGCTTTCTCTTTCCATAATACAGTATCAGTTTACATTACTTGATGCAGTCGTGGGCTTGTTAAGTGACAATGATCTTACAAAGTACTCCAGAGCCCGTGATGCTTTTTCAAACAACACGGTTTGATTGTCATGCACATTCCATAGCAGTTTCTTACTCTTTACACACCAAGACTAATGTTTTCATAATATTATGAACTGTAGATGGTGATAAGCATTGTGTTTGAACTGAAGGACAATTCCCTGATGACGTTTGGCACAAAGTGATGAACCATAACCCATCCTTACTTGCAAAAAGCCTTTGGTGGATGCTCCTTTTATGCTCAGACCTTTATTACCTCATCTGTTACTAGTTAACTGTGGTAACTGTGGAACAGTCTCACTTCTATAACCTTTTTGCGTCTACCTCAGCTTGTGAGTGTGTTGAAGGCAGATCTTTTCTTTGTCCTTTTGTCTGTTAAATAAAAGTGAATACATTTTTATTCCAAAGTGTCCCAACTTTTCTGGAAATGGAGTTTGTAGATTCTTTCTGAAAAAAAGGTTCTGTATATACCAAAAATGTTATTATTATTATTATGTCCAGCTTGTAATGAGTACTTTTTGCGGTCCATATAGAACCCATATGATTAATTCTAATGTAATTCTAAGATGAGTAAAAGTAATTTTTTAGACATCATTTTATTTCTAAGTTTTTGCCAAATTTGACCTCTTTCCCAATGTAGTAGTAGCCAATTAGCCCATCCCATTTATTAGGACTCTCCTGATTCTAGGAGGGTGAAGTCAAGCACAAGCCTCCTCCGTTGCGATGCTGCCACCACCTCTTTTCAAACTACCGCTGATACACCGTCACTAGGGAGCCAACATGCTCGGAAGAAAGCACAGGATTCCCAGCTCCAAATGGACCAATCAGTAGACACCTGAGCCAGCAGACATTACAATGTGTGAGTGATGGGGAGAAAGAGCGCCATCTACCCGTACAGAGCGAGCACGGCTGTTGATAGCAAACAGCATGACCAGGATTCAAACTCGTGATCCTCTGGTCATAGTGTCAGCGTCTTAGCCTGCTGAGTCACTCCCCCCCCCCGAGTAATTTTTAACCATACTCAAATAATGCACAAATCTTGTTGTTGGAAACATCCTGGTCTGGAAATGTTAAAATCAGTTTGTGAACTTGTTATACTCAGTCCATGCACAAAATAGCTGCATTACTAACAGTATTTTCATAATGTTTTGACAGTAAATGGTTCAAATATATATAATATAGCTTTTACGGTCTGATGCACAACCTTCTGAACATCTCTATAAAGTCATGTATAATTCCACTGTAATCCCATTCAGTAATTGCTGTGAATGAAGTCATTCCACAAGCATATTTCTAGGAAGTCTAATGTAATGTTTCATTTATTTTCTCCTTTTACGTCTTTACTTCTCATATCCAGTCCCACCTCGCTTCACTTTCATTTTATTGCCATCACGATCTGATCTCTCTCGCTCTTCTCTGTTTTGTCCTTTAGCATCTTCTTCTCATTCCATCTCTCCATTATCTCCTCCCACCCGTACTCTACCCATCCACTCCTGGAGCCAAACACACGTGGAGACATCTCAACATCTCTATTTATCTCTCCTTTCCTCCTGCCCTCATCCTTTTCCCTTTTCTTTGTTTCTTTCTTTTCCTGTGCACAGAGGGGAAGCTAGCTGCCAGTTTTAGTCTGCCGAAGGGTTTATTTAAATTAGAAACGCTTTAATCCCCCCCTCCCTCATTCTCCCTCTCCCCCTTTCTCTCCCTATGTTCACTTTCTCTCACTCTCTCTCACTCTTCTCTCTCTCTCTCTCTCTCTCTCTCTCTCTCAATCCTGTCCCTTGAGTCCAGTCAAAGCAGGTTAATGTTTGTGGAGAGATCCTCACTTTTATCAGAACTTCTGCAATGGTGTTTTTCTTTTAGCAACAAAAATACATGCAAAACAATCTTGCAAATGAATAATAATTATTGCCCTGCTCCACTATTGTTGTTAATTCACATCTCTCTCTCTCTGTCTATACATTTAGTGTAGAAATGGATTAATCTAGAACTACTTCACTTTTGGGGAAAATAACCACCACTAATAAAGAAGACACATTTTATTAACACCCCACAATTTTATTGTTTCCATATAGAAAGTATTTTTCATTTTACCATAGAGAATGTATTGGTGTGGTCCCACTTGTGTCACTTTAATAAAAACTAGATTCAAGCTACCATGGCAATACAGCATTAACCAAATGAGAGACCACAGCAACAATCTATTTACAACCTAGCAACTACGTTAGAGACCCTAGCAACCACCTAGGTACACATGGTAGAGTTCAACAACTACCTAGCAACACCTTAGCAACTGCTCAAGAGACCTTGACATGCACCTGGCAACACCTTAACAACCACTTAGCACTTGGCTTTTGCTTAGGCTGTGCAATCACTTTGCAATTTTTTCTGGAAATCATCTTATCTAGTTTACTTCTTTAATAAAAATGTGGCATTTAAGCTATCAGAACATTTTTACAAATGTGTCATTTCCATGATTTTAAAGTGTACATTCTTAGCTTTGTAGTAACAAAAGGAGAAGGTTTTATGTTTTTTGATAGCCAATAAAGCAACAATACACCAGTGAGTCAAACCATTATGGCCAGATGAAGGGAATAACCCTGTTTATCTTATAACAATAAACAAAAACTAAACCTAAATAAAAGCAGATCAAAGCAGATAATTGTAAAGTAAAAGAGAATATAAGAGCTGGCCATCATATCCTTGTGGATGTAACTGTGGCATCATTTGTATAAAACATTGTTCTTCTGTTTTCCACACAATTCAAATGAATCTGTTCTTCATGATCTTGCTTCTCTGCAGCTATTCTAAATGGTCAGTGAATTCATCATGAGATGTGTGACATGGGTCAGCCAGTCTCTTCAGACTTCCCCTGTGAATGCCCCAGCCCCCCTGCCCTTCTTTCCATTCCCCCCTCATTAACATTCAATTATGCTAGCATCTGTTCCTCACAGCATTAGAAGGTGTCGTAAAGGGATTATGAGTTAGGCTGTAATCAAACACTAAGTTTTGACATGCCCAAGTATGTAACCATTATTAACCACAGACCACACGTAAAATCACCTGCATTCATTTGGCTCATGAGGTGGTAAATTAGGTTCCCATGAGCTTTGTACAAAGAAATAATTTTGTGTTTCCTCTGCAGACAGGAAGAGAGATGTATTTATTTAAGTAGAGGGTTTTCCTAGATTGTAAGATGGTAAGAGTTTTTAATGTTATTCACATTATCAACGTTTTCAGGTTGTCCAAACATATATTATAAGGAACATTAGACAAAATAGACACTAGGAACCCAAATATGTCCAAAATTAAGCAGACATATTACCACATATACAGAAATAAACAAGACTCTATTATGTATACAGCCCTTAGAACTTCTGGCCTGTGATGCACTTTTTGTCTGTATGACCAGTGGGAATCCAAATAGATTTTTTTCTTTTAGTGACTGGAAGATTAACCCTTTCAAAGTCATTATCCAAATGAGTCAAGGACCCCATCTGGCCTCTGAAGCCTGCCTTGTGCAAATAAGGTGACATGAATAAAGTCCAAAACTGTGAACCCACCTCAAAGAGTCAAAGACAGAAGGCAGCAAGGCTTTTCTTTTTAATCAAACAAAAAAATATATAACCAGCCAAGGACAGGAACCTGCAACTCTATAAGTGATGGTATATTTTGGGGTTCCCCCAAAAACCATGTATCTGTAAATTAAGTGTGTAAGTGTAAAGGTTAATTCCTAGAACTGCACATACAAGAACCATTTGCTTTGAGTGCAAGGAGCTTCCATATACTTGAGGTGCTATCAATATTCTAAATTATATCATTTACAGTTTGGCATATCATTGCTGTCATATCCAATCTATGTATCTTATACAGGATGTATGTATTTCATAATGAGTTGGACTAATAGAAATGCCCCAGAATTACTACAAATAAAATCTATTAACATTAGCTGTAAGGGCAGCACGGTGGCTTAGTGGTTAGCACGTCCACCTCTCAGCGCTGAGGTCTTGGGTTCGGGTCCACATCTGAGCGGAGTTTCCATGTTCTCCCCGTGTCTGTGTGGGTTTCCTCCGGGGACTCCGGTTTCCTCCCACAGTCCAAAAACATGGAGGTAGTTTCGTTTACCAAGAACATACACGTCAAGATCCTTAATTGGAAATGTGAATG
>BRDA01080242.1:0-15546 GCA_036984385.1 Crenuchus spilurus | reverse complement strand
ATATATATATATGTTATATATGTTATATATGTATAAATATGAATATGGATTATATTTTTGTTATAAATGTTTATATATAAGCTCATTCTTCTGGTAATGTTTTGGGTTTGGTAACATTCACTGGTGTAGCTCTATATTTCATATTCCCATTAGGAAAATCGATAAGTTAGCAAAATAATAGCCCAACAGCACTTGAACATGTATGAGCTGTATGGTGATGTTTGATGAAATGATCAAGGGATTTCTTGTGGGAAGGCAGTGTGTCCGGGGCACTGTGATCTAAACCCAAGGCCGCAGTATAGGTGGTCAAGGTTATGCCGGGTCATTTAGATTAGTCCTGTGTGCTCTTTAACAAAGGACCAGCTTGTCAGGGTTGCGCGGTCCAGATCAAAGTATCGAGTGTTGGTATCATGGTAGAACAAGCAGCACATAACGGCAAAGAGCTGGGGGTTACAGCAGGGTAATTGAAATAGATGGGCGCTAAAGGGCCCTGAAAATATATATCAGACCAGCTTATCTCACTCTCTGCCATCTCCATCTATGACAAACATTGCTATCAGAAATTATATTTCAGTAGTAAAATCTGACAATTAAAGATGGTAAAATGAATTTTGGTTGACCACGTTGTGTAGAGATAAATGTCAGGACCAGAGACAGCTCCATGTGAATTTCAGGACCACGGACAGGACTTTCTTTCTCTACACTTTATTGGCAGTGCACAAAAAGGTTCTTAGGTACATTTGAAGGCTTCTGCCAGTATGACAATTTGAAAATCCTACAGGAACCTTTTGTTTTTAGAAAGTAATGTGCTTATTTTCTACAAAGGATGCTAAATACTATGAATCTGTTCAATGCTCATGCTGCTTATCAGCCCCACTCTTTGCACTTTTAGAACTTTGCTTGAGGACAATTCCGGCAGCCATCTGTTTCTGGCAGAACTTCGTATGCCAGGGCAGGAAACTGAATTCACATATTTTCAGGGGAAAGGTGTTTGTCAGTCAATGAGGCTAAGACTGTGAACATACCCTGCTTTATTTATTTGCCTTCTCACTCCCACCTTTGCTGAGACGTGTCAGAAGGTAAGAAAACACATTATGTTCTTCTTCCTCTTCTCCAGGACAAACTCTTAACACAAAGCTTTTCCTTTTATCACCCTATTAAATAAGTTCCTCTTTCAGCAGACAATTTTTCCCACACAAATCAACTTCATAACAATGGTTGGAGCAATAGAAAATTCTCTGTGAAGGAGTAAAGAAAATGAGTTATCACAGCAGTTCTAGGCTGCTTTCAGCAAGCAGTTAACAACAGTTAATTAATAAACCTGGACAGTGGAATGAATGTCAACATGAGAGGAAGGAGATATTTTTGGGACACAATTAACAGCATTCTTCTTCTCTTAATTAAAGTTACAATCTGCCAAGACGTAGCACAGATCAGGGTGAGGTGAGAGAGAGTTATCAGGTGAGCTGGCAGAGAGACAAGTCAACAACCTTTTTGAACAAGATGTGCAATTGGCAAGCAATAGAAAAATGTGAGAGCTTTGTTTTTGGCACTACTTAAGTGCCTTGGAGCAGCTGCTCTGTTCACTTGACTTTACTGCGTTGTTGAACCAACATTTCACATAGTGCAACTTTCTTTGACTTGACTTCTGGAAAAACAAAGGACTCCCACTAACAATGCACCATTCAATATGTTAGTTGAATAGATTAATGAGCACTCAAGGTCTATTGTGAGTTTAAGGCTTTACAGTCAAAGCATTGATTGTAAACTGTGAATATCCCATAGAGAAGAAGATGAGCATATTTGTACACATTGGAACAACTGTGGTACTACCTGCAAAGGAAGAAGAAAAGAGAGGGAGAATGGCTGTAGGAGACAAGTAAAGGAAACCAATAGCTTAAGGGGCAACCTGATACAAACAGTGAGCAAGATGATGAAGTGACTGAGAAGTGGTGAAGAGGAAGAGATGAATAAAATGTAATTGCATTAGAAAGAGGAGAGGGACCAGAAGGAAGGAAATGATTAGAGGGAAAAGAACTGAAACCAATAGAGAGGGAGAGAGAGAAAGAGATTCGGAGAGATGGGCAGAGCATAGAGTGGGGGTGTTAACTTATCACAGGGCTTAAACGTTTACTGACACTCCTTCTATCTCAAAACTATATGTCATGTTACCACTAAATTTAGACCATTAGTCTTGGACAGTGTAGATAACTGCTGGACACTTTTTCCAAGAAAGGTGTACTGCTGGCCATTAAAATGGCAACCTCAAGAAAGACACTGAAAGTTTGCAACACTGGAATTTTTTGAAGACAACAATGTATCAAATGTCAAATAACTAATCAAAGTAACTGGTTTTTCCCTTGTTTAACTAGTAAAGTATCCAAAGATGACCAAATTAACTGGTATATGACTTTAAACTCTAAACATTCCATTATATTTTTTATACTGCTGATATTTGAATATTTGACCTGTGACTTCTCTCGCCATCTCTTATTCATTACACCACTTCCAATTCAACTAATCCACTATTGACACATTTAGGTAAATGTGATGAAATTAGCTGCCAAACAATATGATATGAATTGATAATGAATCAGTTCCAAAGAGAAGAATGCTTTATCTCTTATACACCTTTATCCCTTCCCCCACTACCATTTCTTTCTTGTCATTGACCTCTGTCCTCCCTCTTTCTCTGTCTGGGCATTGACTGCTGGGCTGCGAGTCACTTGAGCTTGCTGTCAATACTTACCTGGTTTAGACGCCCGGAGAACTGTGGTCATCCAGACACCAAGAGAGCTGGGGGAGAAGAGTAACATGGCGTATGAAAGAGAAGAGAGTACACATCAGGAATGTGGGAAGGCGCTGTTTTATAAGCAGCGTAAATGTGATGTCATAAATGCTATGCCTTATTGTTCATTTTTTCTACTGTGATAGTGTCTATTTGTGTTGTAGAGCTAATGTTATTGCATAGGATCAGAAGCATCATCCATGTAGACCAAAGGCTGATGCTGATGGAGCAGGCAATATTGCATATTATTGGTGTAGTGTATACTTCCCTCATGGTAGACTGCTGTTCAGTCTCTGTCTTGTCACGTACAATATGCTATACTTGGTCAGGGCTTTAATCTACCTCTGTATCCTGTTGGAAGTCTCTATCGATATTAATGTCTATGAATGAATGTGGACCTCTTTTATTCGATCAGTGCCACATGAAATAATCTGAAATTTGTTTACTTGCATATGCTTAATTTGTCCTTTTCAACTTGTTTTAATTGTGCCTTTCTAATTGTATCAACTATAATTTGTTGAATAAGATGTTTATATCCTGTTCAATTTTAATTTGTAATATTATTATTACTACTACTACTGTCATTTGCATTGGTTATTATGTATTGAATTGTACATTTAGATCTCTTCAAGTAGTATTATTTCTATTTTTATTACTACTGCCACTATTACTACTACAACTACCACTATTATTGCCTCTATTGGTAGATTCCTAATGTTGCAATCCCATACCACTCTGATATGATTAAATGAAATAGAAATGGCTAGTATCATGCATAATTTTCATAATGTTTAGTTTTTCAGAAAATAAAAAATAGATCTGTATGGCAACCAAAAATGTTTCATGATGGATACAAGTGCTACACAGAACCTTTTTGCTAAGGGTACAGGCTACACACTAAACTGCTTAACTCCACCTTAAAACATGCATGTTTCATGCATGTCTATACTGTAACAAGGATCTTCCAATCCAATCCGATCCAATCCAGGTGGTCTGGTCTCTCACACAGTTTGATAGTTTTCCTGCTCAGACACATTTACTAATCCTGACCATGAACAGTTGAATTGAACCAGGTATGTTGAGCAGGGAAGTCACCAAACTGTGGAGGACCCTGCAGGACCAGAATGGAAGATCACTGGCCTGTACTATACTCAAAAAGGCTTTATAGTATATCATTATTTTTAGCAGTAGCAGTTGAAAAGTTGTAATAATGAATATGTTGTAAATATCCCCAGTACTCCCAACATCCTTCATCCTTTTTTACTTTTGATTTATTGCTTTTATATGCATGTTGTGGTTAACATGTTTGACTCTCAGCACTGCGGTCTTGGGTTCGAGTACCCATGTGGGTGGAATTTCCATGTTCTCCCTGTGTCTGCGTGGGTTTCCTCTGGGGTCTCCGGTTTCCTTTCAAGGTTCAAAAACATGGAGGTCAGGTGAATTAAGTATTCTAAATTGTCCATGTATTTAACCCCAACAATGGACTGGTGCCCCATCCTGGGCTTAGCTAAGCTAGGGTAATGCCCTGCACTGCACACAGTGAGGATTAAGTGGAAGATAATGGATGGATGGATGGATGGATATGCATGTTGTACTTATCATACAGTATATTAAATGACAGCAACTTGTCTTTGTTTTCTGTGGTACAATAAACTCCACTGGTTTAAGCTACTTCATTGGTTTGATTGCCATATTTTCTAAGACTGTCTTGCTAAATGTAAAACATAATGGAAATCAGTGTTGCTTGCTTGAGTTCATAGCTGTATTGTATTGACTTTTGGTGCCTGCTTTTTGGCACCCTGGCAGAATGCCTCTCTATCTGGCCCTGCTTTACAGTCCACTCCACCTCCTCCACGCTCCGCCTCTCATTCCCTCTCTTCGCCTTTCCTTTTTACTCTTTTCATTTCCTCTAATCTCTCACTCCCTCTCCTCCCTACCTCCCTGTCACTTTGATTTCCCTATCCACTGGTGTGTGTTTGTGTGTGTGTGTTTGAGTGAAAGATTGTGTATGTGTGTTTGTTTGTGTGTGAGATAGATAGAAATAGAAAGGGAATGAATATAAATGTATGTTACATATACACAGAGATCTCTAAAGAGGTTCATGAAATATACAATGTAGTGATTATACAGTCTTTACATTGTTATGTTGTTGTTTATGTAGTATGTTACCTATGATTATACCACAGTTAGTTCTGACCTGACAATCTGATTGGCTGAGAGAGTTCCAGGAGAGCTGATATTAATAACTACACTCTGACCAAAACTTTTTAAGTATTACTCCTCCACATACATATAACCCATCAATGACCCCAGCGTGCCTCTGCACCCTGCCTGAAACAGTGCTTGACTGAAAAACAGAGAAATGAAATCAGAACAGTAAAACAACTGAACTTATATTTACAGCTCAGCTGAAGAAGTCAGTTTTAGTACCATCAACAAAAATTAAATGAATCCTCTTCTACCAACAGCTTAACTGAGTTAAGAGCTGAACTTAACAGATATATGAATGAACCAAGTCAGGCAGTTTGAAATACTGCATTACTACTGGGTTTGTACAGGTGCTGGTCATAAAATTTGAATATCATAAAAAAGTTTATTTATTTCAGTAATTCCATTCAAAAAGTGAAACTTGTATGTTATATTCATTCATTAAGCACAGACTAATATTTTTCAAATGTTTATTTCTTTTAATTTTGATGATTATAACTGACAACTAATGAAAATCCCAAATTCAGTATCTCAGAAAATTTGAAAATTACTTAAGACTTAATGCAGCATCCCACTTCTGACACCAGGTTGTTAGAACCATTTGTTGGTTCTGGGGTTCGACTGAAATACTGAGCTGTACACACTAGTAGAAATCAGGATTCCTCTGTCCTCCTCAGCCTACAGTGCGCTGGGGGAGTTCAAACGATAACAGAGTCTGTTCTCAAACTGATTTCCCAGTTTATTGTTCAAAACAGCAGTGTATATATGCTTTAGAGAGACAAAGACATACAGGTTTGGAATCGTGTAATTATGTGATTGGTTGAAAAAAGGAGAAGGATCATGATTGGTTTAGAATGATTTTAGTCACGTTGTTAGGAGACCCCAAGGTTAGCTAAGTGGGCCTGTGGCAGTGAGACTAAACAGATAGCTTTGGAACCAGGTATTGTTGTCACTGAAGAGGTATGTACAAGGCCTCTGAAGTGTAATCTATGGCTTTGGAGTCAGCTAGTCTTGAAACTAATGTCAAAAAGCATTTGTGTGAAGCCATGAATTTAGGAAGAGGAGAGCAGGCCTGAACTCTTATGCACATATGAACATATGAATTTATATGTGTATGTGTATGAACATTTATTACAGTAGGTGTCATTTCAAGGTAACATTTGCCAGTTTTTTCAAAGCAGATTTGATGACTTTATAATTGTTTATGTAGGTTTATGACAGTGTTATGATGAGCTTATATATTAAAGGTGCACAGTATCATGTAGTAAACAGTACAATGTAATATTAAGTATTATTTATATGTATATTTAACTTATATGGTATGTATATTTAAATGTGTATGTTTGTTTTATTTACAGTGGTGCTTGAAAGTTGAATTTTCTATATTTCTGCATAAATGTGACATAAAACTTCATCAGGTTGTCTCACAAGTTTGGGCCTGTTTTGCTGCATCAGCATCAGGGCAGCTTGTCATTATTGAGAGAACAATGACTTCTGAATTAGAGAGAGAGAGAGAGAGAGAGAGAGAGAGAGAGAGAGAGAGAGAGAGATAGATAGATAGATAGATAGATAGATAGATAGATAGATAGATAGATAGATAGTTAGTTAGTTAGTTAGTTAGTACTTTATTGATTCCTTTAGGAGGTTCCGTCAGGGAAATTAAGGTAATTATAGCAGCAAATTCTAAAGGAAAATGTCAGGACATCTGTCTGTGAGCTGAAAACAATGAACATCACTTGAAAGTATTAGCTGGACACTTTGGGATGAGTGGTCTAATAGAATTGTTCAGAATTACTGTTATACAATTTACATTCATATTTAATGGCTGTATACAGAGTTTTGTTTCCATGGTGTTGGCTGATTTGTGTATTTATTTGTATTCATTTATCTATGTATCATGTATGGCTGTATATAGAGTGTTGTGTTGTCTTGCTGTCTGGCACCAGGCTGGATAAGTGTGTGTATGAGAGTAGATAGTGTGTGTGCTGCCACAGAGAACCTGGGAGTGAGAAGGGCAGAGTCTCAGAGCACTGTGTGTGTGTTTATGTGTGTGCAGAGAGAGAGAGAGAGAGAGAGGTGGAGGGTTGGGGGGTTAGGCGAAAGGGCCCCCTCTTGTAGACAGTTTGACTGATGACATGCATTAAACAGTTAATCTGTCTGATTGAATGTTTGCTTCCTCCAAATTGAAACATTAAACAACAAGGCGAGAAGAGTGAGGGCGGGGAGAGGGAGAGGAGGAGAGAGGGATATGGCTTCATCTACTCCCCAAATCATGCAAAGCATTGGACTGGAATATATAATGTTGTCCTGCAAGCCAGAAAAAGGGGGAGCAAAGGCAAGAAGGAGATTGGAAGGGACAGAATGTGTGTGTGTGTGTGTGTGTGTGTGTGTGTGTGTGTGCGTGAATAAGAGAGATACAGAAAACTGGTGGAAAGGAACGAGAGATGAGAATGGAGGGGCAGATGGTGAAAGATGAGAGGAGTTGGAATGAAAGAAAGAGGTGGAGGTAACAGAATGAAAGGATGAAGAGGTCTTGCAGGTAAGAGTGGGAGTAGAACTGAAGAGAAACCAGGCGGATAGAAGTGTGGATAGAAGAGGAAATAAATAAACAAAGAATAAGAGGAAAATAGAAAGAAAAGAAAAGAAAGAAAGAAAGAAAACCTCAGTTGCTGAGAATATCTTACCCCAGATATATGAACACATCATAGTGTCAGACAGATAAAGTTATATTACTGATGTATAAGGAATAGTTAACACTACACTTTGCTAAAAGGCTTCTCTGGAGAGGAACTGAGAAGATTACTCTGAGAGTTGGATCTGGACTTCTGCTTTATGGTTTAATGTTCTTTGATGAAAAGAGATATTCTTAAAAATAGGTTCCTAAAAGAGTTCTTTAGAGTGATGCCATAGAGCAGTTGCTCTGGAAAACCTTTCTGTTGACAATTCTTTCAAGATCAATGTTGTAATGAGATGTGGGAATTTGGAGAAAGCCAAATGTGTTTGGAGTACAAATCCTGCGTTTTACTTTAAAATGGGAGCTGCTGATGTGTAGTAACTCCGATAGGTTTATGTTAAAAAGTATCCATATAATATATTCTAATAATCAATTTATCTGGTATATAAGGTACATCCCTTGCTGATAAAGGCACTTATTTGTGTATATACTACTTATATAATCTCTATAGAAAAACATTAGCAAAAGGATGGGACTCTGGAGCACACATGAGCTGATTAGAGAACTTTTAGGAGCTTAGCACAATGGTTACTTATGAAGAATATATATATTTTTTTATAGAAGAAGTGCTTTTAAAGATTGAAGTTAGAAACAATTACCATTGGTAGGTTATTAGGCTTCAATTTCAAAACAGTGAGCTAAAAAAACTAAATCTAAAACCTGAGTACGAGAAATTTAAAAATTTTTTTGTTGCTAATATCTAAATACTAATTTTAGCTGTTTTACTTATCTGGTTGTTAATAATGTCACTCTGTAGCTACAATGATCTCATAAATATTTATCTAGCTAAGCTCTCTAACACTACATTATGGAACTTATGTCTTGTTTAAAAATATATATGCAGCTCTTACAGTGCAGGTAATGCTATTGTGTAATGTACATTTTCTAAAAGAAGTTACTCAAAATATTCAATTTGATTCATTTAGAATTTGATGGCAACAACAGATCTTAAAATAGGTGAGACAGGCCCATGTCTACCATTGTGTAGCAACTCCTCTTTTTGAGGCCTTGTCTGAAAGAGACATTGTCTGGATGGGAGCATATGTTGTTCTAAAACCTCTCCAGTACTGATAGCTTCTTTTTAGATGTGTAAGCTGCCCAAGCAATTGGCACTAATGCAACCCCATACCATAAGAGATGCTGGCTATTGAACTGTGCACTGATAACACTCTGGATGGTCCCTCTCCTCGAGTCCCCAGAATACGGAATCCCTGATTTCCAAAAAGGTTGTCAAATTTTGATTCATCTGAGCACAGAGTTTTTAAATTTATCTCAGTCCATTTTAAATGCTTTGGCACAGAGAAGACATTGTCATGTTGACATATAGCTTCTGCTTTGCATGATACAGCTTTAACTTGCATTTTTTTGTTGCATGGGAAACTGTGTTCACAGACAATGATTTCTGAAAGTGTTCCTAAGCCCATGCAGTGATTTCCAGTTCAGAATCATATCTGTTTTAATATAGTGCCCTCCTAGGGTACAAGTGTCCAATATTGACTGTTGGCCTTCTTCCTTGCACACAGGGATTTCTCCAGATTCTCAGATTTTTTTGGTGGCTTTATGCACTGTAGATGGTGGGACATTCAAAGTCTTTACAATTTATGTACAGGAACATTTTTCTGAAATTGCAAATTGTTAAATTGAGAATAGTTGAATTAGTACCACGTATTTTCATTGCTTTTGATGCCACTGTCCCAATTTTTTTTGTTGTGTTGCTGCCATTAAGTTCTAAATGAGTTTATATGTTTTTCATGAAATGGTAAAATGCCTCACTTTCAAAATCTGATATGTTTTATTTAAATGCAGATTTGAATCTGCTGCTTGGTTAAATAAACGCAATTCAACTGCACTACATAGATCCCATCCTTGTCATTAAATATATCCCTCTATTGTTTCAGCTGTATGTTTTCTCAAATCATGGTCCTTCTTCCCTTTTCCATCTTCAAGCCTTTTTAAACTGTAGCTGGATAATTGCACAAAAACACACAAGATGACAGACTGATGACCAGATGAGCCTAGATGAAGCTGTAGATGCTCTCACATCAACAGGCTCAAAAAAGCAGAGCAATCAAAACATAAATAGACAGATTGCAGGACGGATGAATTGATAGATCTTTTAGAGAAGGTCAAACTTCTGTGCTCACACTCTCGAAGCATCGTGAAAAGAAGAGAAATTGATTGCCACTCACAAAAGGGTTGAAATGACCAAGAAATTATTTTTCTGGGCAATGAACATTGTGTGAGTGAGAGAGGGAGCAAAAGTGTGAGAGGGGGGAAAAATGAACCACCAAACCTCTCTTTGTAGAAAGTGCCTCAAAAGTAACCACTGTCATCTTCAGGTGTTGCTGGTATTCCAGTCAAATGGCCACTCTACCACAGCAGAATAGATCAAAGTAGAGAGTTTTGGAGGGCTGGCCATCTATCTCCTTCCCAATTTGGCCCTGATCACAGTCTATACATGTTGTGCCAGAGGAGATGTTCATTGTCACTGTGATGTCATCATTTCACCTTGGTGATTTTATCATGGGTAGCTTGGAGAAAGCAAAAGATGCCCATGGAAAAGCCTACTTGGCGCGTTTTCTATTACCTACGTCATGCTTCCTTGAATGTTGAACACCTCAAAGCCACACATCATTATTCTGATAAGGGGGTGGGAGTGAAGGTGGCAAAACAGGGTGAAATACTCCAGTATTTTGTGCTTTGCATCTACATTGCTGTCATCATTTTGCATGTTCCCTAACTTTATCCTTAGTCAGTAAAAAATAACAGTATTTTGTAAATATTATATTTTGTAAATTATATTTTCAGGAGACCAGTAACTCTCACATCTAAATAAATGTTGATCTCATACACAATCACACATACAAACCTGGAGTTATTTTATATATTGTTAGGACATGGGGTTGTAGTATATCCTGCCTGTGTTATATTTGTATAATTACTTCTATACAGTAATACATAATGGACAATTCCCTGAGAATGACCTAAACACCTTTAATTATTTTATGGAAAGGGATAATCAAAACATTTATATCATTTTACAAATTCCATTTCCAACAAAAGTTGGGTATTAAAAATGCAATAAAAACTGAAATCTGTAATTTGATACTACACTTGAACCTTTGTTTAAACAGAAAGATTGTTTTCAATGATTAACTTAATTCTGCTTGTTAATTATAAACACATTTACAAATTGATGCCTCCAACACACTAAAAATGTTGGGCAAGATAAGTGAAAACTACAAGTACCACTTTTCTGGAAAGTTCCACAGTCTTCACAACTGAGCATAAAAGGTGCATCCACCAAAGGTTTAGTCTTTGCAAGCAAAATGCAACCTGAAACTGTATTTTGCAAAGAGGAAGTCATATATTAATTTTGCTCATAAACCCCGGCAAGCTATCTGGACTCAAAGTCCTCTGAGATAGACCTAAGAGCAGTGGAAACATTTTTGTGATCAGATGAATTTATGTTTCAGCTTGATTTTGGGAAAACTGATTTTGGATTCTACATGCCAAAGATGAAAAAGACCATTACAAACTAAAAAATGGTGTCTGATGACATGGGGTGTATCGGGGCCCACAGCATTGGTGATCTGCATATAATGCTGAGGCTTATATTGGCATTTTGGAGAGACATAAACTGCCATGAAGATGATGTATTTTCCCAGGAGCTCAACAGGACAATGTCAGGCCACATTCTGCAGGAGTTACAACAGCATGGCTTTGTAGATATAGAGTACATGTGCTTGACTGGCCTGCATGCAGTCCAGATCTGTCTCTCATTGAAAATGTATGGTGTGTCTTACAGGAAAGTAACAGACAATGGCAACCACAGACTGTTGAACATCTCATGTCTTTTATACAGCAGGGATTCGCAAAGAATTCCCTTGCAAAACTGCACCAATTAGTATTTTAAATTCCCAGATGATTAAAAGTATATTAAAATAATGGATGTTGTCCCAGTGGTTAACATGACTCTTTACCAGCTTTTTTTAAATGTTGCAGATATCAATTTTTAAATTAGTTTAAATTGAACAAAAAATCCTTTTCTCTTTTAAATAAAGGTTCAAGTGAATTAACAAATGGTAGATTCCATCTTTTATTGCATTTTTACTGCAAAGTGTCCCAAATTTTCTTGAAATGGGCTTTGCACATTAATTTAAGTATGGTTGAATGATTTAGTGTTTTGTGCATAAATAAACACTTACTGCCCAGACATTAATCTAAGTCACCAAAGGTATCTAAACTTTTAGACAGTACTGTATGTATTAATTGTATTAAATATAATATACATGTAGTAACAATTTACACTATCAAAAAAAGTTGTGCACTGCTACACCTCCCCCAAGTGAAAAACAATGTAAACATACACTGTTAAAGGTACACTTTAAACAAAATATTGTGGGAACTCAAGATTTCAAGGCAATGTGTTATATTAACATGTTTTTCTCATCTGTAAATAAAACTTCTTAGTCTAGTCAACAGTTCTTCAAACTCACTTAATTATGTAAATCAAATATAATTGTAATCCTCCCATTTTTGCTGTGTCCCTGACTCCAACTCTGTCCACATGCCTTGTTTGTTTATGCTTACCCAAGTACTCTCTGTTTGTTTATGTCTTCCACGTGTCTTCTTCACATCATGTCTCCACCCCCAGTTACGTCATGTCATTGTACAGCCCTGTTATCTCATTACATGGTAATCTTTGTTTGCTATTTACATAATATAATACTATTGTTTGCTCCCTCATTTTTTCAAAGTTTTTGTGAGTCATTGTATGTCAGCACATCATGTTTTGTCACCACAGGGAAAAAGTGTATATGTTTGTTTCAAGTTATGCATGGTCTTTGTTTTGTTTGAGTTTGGAATAAAGCCTTGGCTGTTTTTGATATCTCTGCTGCAGTTCCTCTCCTCCAGCACCCTTGTTACAGACAATATAATGTTTTTCAATTTCAATACCAATTAGAACTCTTTTCATCATACAATGACATAATTTCCATCTCTTGAGTTCTCAGTTACAGGGAACTCACTTGTTTGATTGCAGGCTGGCACAGACCACTGTGCTACTCTATGGCTCCTGAATAAACCTAAATTTAATTTAATATTATAATCATGCATGTACTGTATGTGCTTGGTTTAAAACAGCATTTATCTTTTTATGGCAGTGAGTAGTGCAACTAAAGGCTTCTCCCTTGATCAGGAGATTGTGAGTTCAACCCCTGGTGATGCTACAAAGAGCCCATGGTGGAGGAAGGTCTGGTGTGATGTGAAGGAAAGAGTGACAGAAAGCAGCAAAGTTTATTAAAAAATATATTTTATAATGCTTATCATTGCAGAACTAAATATTTTTGAAAACATATGAGGACTTTTGACTAAACTAAAAAGTTTGAGTTTGGTGATCTCAAAGTTGAATTAAATATAATTCAAGCTGAATGAACTCAAAAAAAGATTGCAGTAAGATACCTTAAATTTTTAAGTTGGGGTTACTTTTTTACAGTGTGGATAAATAATCAAATCCTGATCTGCTGGATGGAGGGTAATGAAATTAACCATTACAATACTCTACAGTATACTAATCACTTCACTTCATCATACTACACCAGAAACAATGTAAAGGCAAGGCCAGACCATTATTTCCACACCGTGTCTCAAGATGTCACAGGACAAAGCATCAGCGATTATATTATCTGGGCCCCTATATGCTGTATGTACAAGGGGTGCCCCTGCAAAAAAAGACATCACCTCATCAACCTCTGATTCAGGTTCTGAAAGATCATTCAGCTGATAGAAATTTTATTTTCTTGAGAAGAAAATCACAGGGTGGTCTACTCCATGCTCAGAAACCTGTATCAGAACTGCCCCAGCACCAACTTTGCATGCATCTGCTTCCAGTTTAAAACACTGATCTAATTGAGGTGCAGCTAAGACTGGAGCTACTCTAAGGAGTGACTTCAACTCCTCAAAAGAATGCTGCAACTTGGAGTCCAGTCAAACTTAACTTAATGTCACAACAAGTTAGATAGGGGTGCTGCCATCACTGAATTTTTTTACAGAATGCACGGATACCACGTGGCTTGACACATCACAGTCAATAGATAAGTACTCTCTGCTTTGGACTTAAGTAAGGGGCCAATACAATCCACTACAGATGCTCAAATGGCTGACTAATTGCAGGAATAAGGTAAAGTGGAGCAGGTTTCAATGTCTGATTGGGCTTACCAGTTAACTGACAAATTTGGCAGGTCTTAATGTACAAAGCTACATCCCTTTTTAATTTTGGCCAAAAAAATGCTGCAGTATTACATTGTAGGTCTTTTTTACTCACAAATGTTACACATCATGCACAGTTTGGAGTACCTGACTATGAAACGTTTTTGTCACTACAATTTGCAAAATAGTGAGTCCCCCACAAAATGAATGCCATGAGGATCTCATTTTCTCAGCAACAATTCATCCTCCAGATAGTACCCCAAAGATACATCCTTAATGACATCAGCAGGTAGAACAAATAACTCACAAAGAGAATGATCAGCCAACTTCTCACTTACTAGCTCATCAGACACAAAAAGGGAATTTCAACAGTCTTCCCCTCAGAAATTTCAGTTGGAGAGGGAGGAACACAAAATGGAGGTGTTTTACTAGCACAAGACAAATATCTCAGGAGAAACATGCCATCTGAGTATCTGGTGTTGAAGTCACAACCAAAGATAGAGAACCATCTTCTTGCATTTTGCAATTTTTCATGACATTTCAGTTTTATTTTAGAAAAAAAATCTTTTTGAGCCATTCTATAACTGATTAAATCCATAGGTGCTGCTGCTCCAGTTACTCAGTCTTGTAAGCCTGAGGTAAGATTGTGTCACTGTTTTTTTAGCTCAGTTTTGGTATCTCCCACAAGTTTTTGATGGTGAGCTGTACTACAGCTGTTTACTTTGGAAGTTTAACATTTATTTTTTGCATCAAGGCATCATGGTACAATATATTAGTGTATAAACTAATATATTAGTGTACAAACACTATTAATCACTAGAATATGTGATATGTGCATGCATTGTCAGCAAGAGTGACTTTATTTGAGAAAAACTTTATATTGTTTAACATTTATGAAATAAGAGCTATAGTACACTACTAATGCTAGCTTAAACCACATGATTTTCCTACATCCAATAATACATTGAACAAAAATGTGCTAACCTTTCAAGGGGGAGTAAACAGATGTAGAGTCTCCAAGTGCCAAAAAAGTTATTTTTCTTCTGTAATAGGAATATATTGTTATGGAAAATGTTCAATGTAATGGGTGACCATGCACTTTTGAAGGGTAGTGTATGCAACCCCAATGATTAATTGCAGATTTTTAAATAATCTTATCCTGTATAATTTCATTCAGCAATCAAGTTACTGAAAATATACTTTTAAAATTACACCTAAAATATACTTTTAAGACTACCCTTAAAATATACTCTTGTGACTGCCAATAAAATATACCTTTGAGACTACTGCTAAAATATACTTTTGAGACTACTACTAAAATATACTTTTGAGACTATCACTAAAATATACTTTTGAGACTATCACTAAAATATACTCTTGTGACTACTGCTAAAATATACTTGAGACTAACACTAAAATGTACTCTTGAGACTATTACTAAAATATACACTTCTGAGACTACCCTTAAAATATACTTTTCAAGTCAAGTCAAGTCAAGTCAAGTGGTCAAGTCAAGTGGCTTTTATTGTCATTACATCCGAGTACAGGTACACAGTGCAATGAAATTACGTTCCTCCGGAACCATAGTGCAACATGCAATGACAGT
>BRDA01080238.1:16114-28276 GCA_036984385.1 Crenuchus spilurus | reverse complement strand
TGGACTAATATCTCCTATTCTAGTGATTAATAGTGTATATTGAAGTTGTTTATGGACTAATATCTCCTATTCTAGTGATTAATAGTGTTTATTGAAGTTGTTTATGGACTAATATCATATTCTAGTGATTAATAGTGTTTAATGAGGTTGTTTATGGACTAATATCTCATTCTAGTGATTAATAGTGTTTATTGAGGTTGTTTATGGACTAATATCTTCTGTTCTAGTGATTAATAGTGTTTATTGAGGTTGTTTATGGACTATCTCCTATTCTAGTGATTAATAGTGTTTATTGAGGTTGTTTACGGACTAATATCTCCTATTCTAGTAATTAATAGTGTTTATTGAGGTTGTTTATGGACTAATATCTCCTATTCTAGTGATTAATGGTGTTTATTGAGGTTGTTTATGGACTAATATCTCCTGTTCTAGTTATTAATAGAGTTTATTGAGGTTGTTTATGGACAAATATCTCCTATTCTAGTGATTAATATTATTTATTGAGGCTGTTTATGGACTAATATCTCATATTCTAGTGATTAATATTGTTTATTGAGGTTGTTTATGGACTAATATCTCCTATTCTAGTGATTAATGGTGTTTATTGAGGTTGTTTATGGACTAATATCTCCTGTTCTAGTTATTAATAGTTTATTGAGGTTGTTTATGGACTAATATCTCCTATTCTAGTGATTAATATTGTTTATTGAGGCTGTTTATGGACTAATATCTCATATTCTAGTGATTAATATTGTTTATTGAGGTTGTTTATGGACTAATATCTCCTATTCTAGTGATTAATAGTGTTTATTGAGGTTGTTTATGGACTAATATCTCCTATTCTAGTGATTAATAGTGTTTATTGAGGATGTTTATGGATTAATATCTATTATTCTAGTGTATTCAGTGTTTATTGGGGTTATTTATAGACTAAAATCTAATTTGATCGTATACAGAGTGCTTAGTGAGATTGTTTATGGACTAATATCTCCTGTTCTAGTGTAACCACAATATTCATGATGCCTTGCAAAAACGTATGTGCTAGACTTTCAGCAGAGAATAAACAACTGCACTAAACCCTAAGCTCATTGACACAAAAACTGACCTAAAAAGCAGTGACACTGTCCTATCTCATCCTTCTACCATAGACGATCGAGTATCTGGAGCAGAAGCATTTGTAGATTTTGCAACAAGGTCTCCACAATGCTCATATTATCAAAAATAGAAATCCCAAACTGCAGAAAACGACCACTCCTACTGAGGACAAGGAAGAGAATTCTTATAGGGGCTGACAGTATAGAAAGTACAAATGGGCTCAAAAGACAGAGGAAGAAAAAAGGTGCTTTTGAGAAGTGCAACAGCGCACGTCAACTTTTCATGATAAATTCCTTCTCTTCTATGAGAGCACTTTGCCACCTACTGACCACAGGCTGTTATCACATGACTCCTTTAACCATTCATCAGGCAGTGGACTCGGCAACTTGTTTTACAGAGAGCTTCTTTCAGAACGTATGTCGAGCGGGGAATTGAATTCGGAGCTGGAGTTCTGGCTGGGCCTATTAAATGTAAATTGAATGCACTGAATCTATGGCCTTCGATTGAGAAACACAATTGGCTTTGACTGCTTAATAGAAATCAATTCTGCACTTCATAAAAAACATTGTTGAGATGTATAAGAGCATTAAAAAAATCTTTGAGATGGGCACAAGCCTCCACATGAAAGAAAAGTGAATTAATAAAACTGTATTGCAGCACAGAAGTGCTGATAAAATTAACAACATTATTAATGTAGGCGTACTCCAGGCTATTGCATCTCCAAGGTTCATCCTTTGATATATTTCTCCGCCTCATTAATTTTGCATGGCTGAGAGCTTAATCGCTACCTAATGCTCAACATCTTCATTATCCAGAAGCTCCGAGAACTTGGCTTAGCTGCCGACAACACATGAATTCTAATAAGAAGCCCGGAAACATCCCGAACGCCTCGGTGCGTTTTGTTTCGGGAGGTAAAAGGACACCGAAAAAGTTCAGTCCTTTATTCCATTCTGCGGTGCAACAATGCTTGGCAGAGACATCCTAGCAAAAATAAGCGTGTTAATTAAAAGACTCACAAGTCAATTGGAGAGTATTAACATACTCCGAAGCGTTTCCTATGCATCCATTTCAGTGAGGGGAACATCAAAGGCTTTCTCTTTTTCTTAGGCAGTAGGCATGAAAGGCATCGAGAATGAGGTTTCAAAAGACGAGCCAGAACCAAGCCTGCGAGGAAGAGCTGATCTTCGCACCCTATAGGTATACCATGCCTGAAATAAAGCTGTTTCTGAGAAAGAGAGACAGATACTTTGTTTGCGGCGTTATTTGATATAGTCTCACTCCCTCGGCGAAGCTGCAGCTCATGTGGGCCGTGTCCATCTTTAATGTTTGCTTGTTTGCAAACATTAACACTGGTTGCAGAGTTCTCTGTGCTATAAGGTCCTTAAAATGCTGCAGGACTTCTGTGTATACACAGGATACCACAGGGTGCAAACACTGAAACTGGCAATGGACTGCAGTAAATATCTGCAACAGTAAAACAAAACTTGGGCCTTTATGTCAATATATACAAAGTCTTAATTGTCGTGTTTAATTGGATTTCGGGTCCTGTTTTGTATGCTGTCTCATCAAGTCTCATATATGTATATACTTTTAAAAGAGATGGTTCTTCAAGGGTTCTATAGTAAAGAAAATGGTTGTAAATAGAACCGTGCACACTCAAAGAGTTCTTTGCATGATGAACGGTTCTTCACATTGATGAGGAATGTGCTGTAGATGGTTCTATATAGCACAAAAAAATGGTTCCTCTATTATTACAAGCTTAACTACAGCAGAACCCTTTTTAGAGTTATATAAAACCATTTTCAAAAAGGTTCTATATAAAACCACACAACACATTTCTCATCAATCTGAAGAACCCTTTCACCTTTATCCACGCAAAGAGTTTTGAGTGTTCATGGTTCTATATAGAACCATTTTCTTTAATAAAGAACCTTTCTTTAATATATATAGTGAAAATATTGCGGTGCTGTTTACTATAGCCAGAGAGGTAAACATTTTTTAAAAATAGTACTTTTTAAAAACATGGTTCTTCAAGGGTTCTTTAGTAAAGAGTCATGAACATTCAAAGAACCCAAAGGGTTCTATGCATGATGAAAGGCTTCTTCAGACTGATGAGGAAAGTGTTGTAGACAGTTATATGCATAACCTTTTTGAAAATGGTTCTATATAGCACCAAAAAGGGTTCCTTTATTATTACAAGCTTGACAATGTAATGATAGCAGAACCCTTTTGGGGGCTACAGTATATAGAACCATTTTCAAAAAGTGTGTAAATAGAAGCATCTACAACACATTCCCCATCAGTCTGAAGAAGACTTTTGTCATGCATAGAACCCTTTGGGTTCTTTGAGTGTTCATGGTTCCATTTTCTGTACGAAAACAAACATTTTAAGACTATATATATATATATAGTTAAAATATTGTGATAGTATAGGTCTTGTTGCTGTTGATCACCTGTACAGTCACCGGTGTAAACATAATGGTACTAATGAGCAGTGCTAAAGCATTCTGGGAGACTGATGATATTTACATGCAAATCTGCATCAGGGACCGCTCTAAAACACTTAAAAATGACAACATCCACCCTAACACACCTGACAAACTGTCAGGGACAAACTGGAGGCTAATGTGCTGCGTTTAGTGAGGACAGACAGTGCGGAGAGTCACAGACACACACAGAGACACTTGACTGGCTCTGACAGCTTATATAAGGGCCAGAAGTGCCGTGTTCAGCTCGGCTGGGTCTCCTCACCTCCAGCTGAAAGTCTGAACCCTGTCTTCCCTCACACACTACACCCTCCGGCTGCCCCCCCCCCACACACACACACACACGTTATATAAGCCTTTTCACGTCTGGACGTGTTTTCAGGCACTAATGTCTGAGTGATAAATAAAAACAAAGCGCTCCGTAATGAAGTGCTGACGCGCGCGCCACACGAGCCGACTTACCCGCCGGTTCCCTCAGAGGAAGCCATCGCCTCAGTACTTTCTCAGCAGCCTCCACTGTCCGAGTTCTGCCGTCTCTTCTCTCCAAAAGTCGCTCTTCGGGTCTGAGAAGGTCGGCGAAGGCGATAAGGGGCTCCCGGTACGCTGACCTCCACGCGCGGGCGGTGTAACGCAGCCAAAGCGCGAGCTGCCTCCTCACAGCGGCGGTGTGACAGGTGCGCGGCTCGGTTGAACGGAGTCACGCCTCGCGCCGTAATGTCATGATCCTGTTAGTGAAGGGGTGTTCGGTTCAGTTCAGCGAACCGATTCGCTCGAGCGTCGCGATTCATTGAATCGAACGTGGGATCGAATGATTCAGCAAGTCAGTATTTCAGTCAAGTGAGATTTTATCTCTGCTTTCAGAATTCAGATTAAACCCATTAAATGGAAGGAAATAATGACTTTGTTATTCAGAAGAAAAATAAATAAATAAATAAATAAATAAATAAATAAATAAATAATATTGTTGCTGCTGTTGGTGTTTTTGTTGTTGTTTCTGCTGTTGTTGTTGGTGGTGGTGTTTCTGTTGGTTGTGGTAGAGGTGGTGTTGTTGTTGCTGTTGGTGTTGTTGTTGCTGTTGGTTGTGGATGTGGTGTTGTTGTTACTGTTGTTGTTGTCCCTGATGGTGGTGGTAGTGGAGGTGGGTTTTTTTACTGTTGTTGTTGCTGTTGTTTGCTGTTGGTGGTGGTGTTGTTGTTCTTGCTGGTGGTGTTGTTGCTGTTGTTGGTGGTGGAGGTGGTGGTGTTGTTTCTGTTGTTGCCATTTATTGTGGTGGTGTTGCTGTTGTTACTGTTGTTGTTGCTGTTGGTGGTGGTGGTGGTGTTTCTGTTGTTGCCATTTATTGTGGTGGTGTTGCTGTTGTTTTTGCTGCTGTTTGGGGTGGTGGTGGTGGTGCTATTGTTGTTTTTGGTAATGCTGGTTGTGGTGTTGTTGTTACTGTTGTTGTTGTTGTGACTGTTGTAGTTCATAATGACTGTGAGGTGGATGTTGACTCCTTGTGGACAGTGTTTCTCCAGAATATCCTGTCTTCTGCTTAGGTCTTTAGACTTTTAGGCTTGGCCATGATTTCTGTGAGTGTGTCCATCCATCTTACACATGTTTCACCTACTTTAACTATAATGGGCATTATTCGGCAATATCTTTCAAAGAATTTTCTTACATTTGTTCTTGAGAAAACTCCTAACAAAACTGTTGAGGTCAGATTCATGATTTGTTTTAAATCACAGAATAGATGTCTTTGCAGTTCTGCTCTTGTATTGACCAATCGCACATAAGAAAACATTAGTGAATGTCAGAATCTTCATGAAAACTGTATAAGTGTGTCTTAAGAAGAAATTTCTTCTTATGAATGGTTGGTGATAACGGCCATTGTCATTTTACAGTTAATTGGTTATTCTCATAACATGTCCAGGCGTATATAGACAAACATTGAATATTATGGTGGGCTCAGGTAATATGTGAAAAAAAAGATTGTAGACCTCAGTAACAAATCAAAATCTATTTATTTATTCAGCAAGCACATAATACACAAGGGATGTGACTTGATTCAAGTGTCAATATAGAATTCCTATCTCCTTTTGCATGCTGTGTTAACTGTGTCAAAACAAGTAGACAAATGTATTTTTCTTTATATATATATATATATATATATATATATATATATATATATATATATATACACATACATACTTGCATCATTATCTACTTTTTTCAGTAAAGCTTTAAGGTTAGAGTTACAGTGAGGCGTTGGTAAAGTTTAGAGTTTCAGTGAGGAATCATAACAATAAATATATATTTGTTCAAATCTAAAAGAAAGGTTAGGACTAAAGGGGGGCTTTTGGTTAGGGTTAAGATTTTGTTCACTGTTGTGCAATTAGTTATATGCTCACTTAAGTTACTTTAGTTTTTTCAGGACATTTTACTTAATTCATGTGTTGATGGTTCTAATTCAATTATAGCTTCAATCTGCAGTCAAAATCAGGGTTTTCAAGTTGTTCCCCACAATATAAACAATCAGAGATACTCATTACTCATCGTATCATGCACATGTTTCTGCAAAACATATTTCTGTCCTGAATCTGTTGGCCTAACACTCTTTCTATTAACCTGTGCTGAGGTTTGACAATGTGGAGCTGCAAATAGAAGTGTCATTTGAGATGTATTTATGCCCACCTTTTTGCAGCATGTTGCAGGAATTCACTCTTTATTATGATGAATTGTGTTGTCTTTTATGGATGTGGCACATGTAGACTCTGGAGGATTGAAGACACCTCACATTTCCATCTTATTTCACCTATTACCTGAATCTTCAAGCACACCCACTGAGGGAGAAAACAGTCTTTTGTGTTTGATTATTTTCTTTGACTAGTGGTGCTGGTCTGCTGGAGACACTCTCGTTCACTCCCTGAAGCTGAGATCTTCAGTAGCAGACTAGGCACTTTTACTGCAAGTAGTGTACTCACACTGGGAAAGGAAACAGGATGTATGGTATTGTTAATACCTGAATGATGTATTAAAAACACCATAAAAATAAAGCATGAATTCTTACACTCTGCAACCTTAAAACAGAAGACTCCTACACATTTTTAGGGCTTCCTCAAATTTTCGCACAGAGAAAACCCTAAAATTACCTCTAGGATTTTTTTAAAGGTTTTTTGAAAACTCTTAAAGTATCTTGTAGAATATTTTCTTGATACATAAATAGGTTCCTGGAGGACCTCTAATTGGCTAAAAGGTTCTTAAAGTGCAAGTTTCAATACCAGACCTCATTTTTTTTAGACTGTAACTGTGTTTCAAACATGTAACAGCAGTGGCAGTCCTAAACAGTTTGGGACCAAACCCCTCCAGCACCCCAACTTCCACACAGACACACACACACACACACACACACACATACACACACACACCTGAACCCCCCATCCCAACCAGCAACCAACCAATGTAAATGTTTGACTTGACAGGATGGTGTTCAAGTCCCCATCTGGGTGGAGTTTCCATGTTCTCCCCATGTCTGCGTGGGTTTCCTCCGGGTTCACAGGTTTCCTCCCACAGTCCTATAAACATAAAGATCAGCTGAATTGGGTACTCTAAAACTGTGTATGTGCCTAGTGATGGATTGGCACCCTGTTCTGGACTTAGCTAAGATAGTGCCCTGCCCTGTGCCTAGTGAGGGGCTAGGAGACGAATTCACCACCACCCTGATCAGGATAAAGTGGAAGATAATGGATGGATGTTACAGATTTTAGGAACAGTTTGACTACATGCTTCAAATAAAGACTATTTTTAAACCCCAAACACAGTGTTATGTGATGTTCTCTTCTTTAAAACCAGTGTTCATCTGATGTTCTTCTGTTTGTTCTTACTCACTTACACTGTGGCCCCTTTCATACCTCGAATTAAAGGTTCAAAAATCATATTTAAACTATTTTTCACTCACTTCAGATGTGATGTTCAAGTAGTTTAGCAAACATCAAACTCAAGACTCAGCAAAATAACTCAGTTGTTTCCATAAAAATACATCACCAAAACTTCTCTCGGCCTGCTCAAACTGCATCCAGATCTTAATGAAGATCTTGTTTTTGATGTGTTTTAAAACACAGTATGACTTATGGCTGTGTGGGCTATAAAAATACCAGCCCTGCTGCTGTCTGAAGTGGCTGCCTGGAGTTGCTGTGGCTGCAGGTTTTCATACCAAGCAAGCAGCAAGCCTAATTTACTCAATTAGTCTCAGTCTTCAAATAACTGATCATGAATGCTCCTGCTAGGTTGGCATGAAAACCTGCAACCACACCTGCTCACTGTGGATAAGACGGGACCCCCTGTTCTATAAAAACTAGCAGGACATTTGACAGCAAATGCAGTGAGAGACTGATGTGCACAGCATCTTTCTTCTGCCCTAAATCTGATTAGAACTGGTCACTGGAGATGTATTTGGTACATATGTTAATGGAAAGCATAACAGGTAAAGTTTTACAGCTCAGCCTTACTTGTGATCTGTACACTCAAGAATGATTTACCAGGCACAATCATGATCTTGAGCTACAGAATGCTTGGATATAATGTGTCCATAGTATATAGAGTATGTACATGCCACATAGTGGCTGGGGGTGTCATAATATGCATATTAATGTTATTTTCCCCCCAATGTGGCAGTTATGATATGCACTATGCTGTGAATCTGATGCAGGTTAATAATATTGAATTTTTTTTTTAAATGCTGACATTGCAATGTTTTTCATTGTTCTATTAATTAAAAGACTCAATAATACTTTAAAAGAAAACAAAACTTTGGCAGGAGGCGAGGATGCAGAGATGGTGTCCAAAAGCAAGGCACACAAACTAAACACTGTGGCCATAAAACAAAACAACACTATGGCAAAACCTACATTCATGAATATTCAATGACTGATGAAGACTGTGAAACAAAGGGAAGGTTAAATAGCAAACCATGATTAACATTTAATGAGACGGCAGGGCTGAGTGATGACATCACATAATGGGGTGATGGAAACTTGATGTGAACAAGACATGTGGAAAATGTAAACAAACACACATTTCAGGACAACATGACAAGGGCAGGGACATGAAGACATGACATGAAGGTAAATAAAAGCTTGTGACAAACGTGAATAAACCAAGAACAGGTGGGCAAAAATGGATACATGGACGAGGCTGAGGTGGGGGGGTGTGACAAACTTCCTCACAATTTACAGTCCAGGTGATATGGGATACACTTAAAGTCCAGGTGATGTGAAAATGATGTTGACTTTTTCATAAAAGCATGAAGCTTGGTACAGTTTGGGGAACATTTTCAGGAAATTTCAGGAATCCCTGCAAAAAATACCTCATGGCAGCCAATTACCATGATACTATACAGAACATTATAAGGAAATAGTAAATTGTGACAGTGAGTGACGATACAAGATATGTGTACCTAATGAAGTGGCAAGTGAGTGTATATGCACAATAAAGACAAATATATTAGATATAATATATAGGTATCATATCATGAAATACCAACTACCGTTTGGTACCATAACAGCTGTAACTGGCTGAATTACGACACAGGGACTGTGCTGTTTGGTGGGAGCTGTCCAGGTGCTGAGAGTTCTGCTCAGTAATCTACCTCGGGCTGGGTGCATAGAGCTGCAGGCATTATTACTCTGACTGATGAGTGCATTGGAGGGACTGGAGCGTCTGCCATTGTCTTGTTAATGCTCTAGCTGCTGTCAAGCCCTGCCTATAGCACTCATCTCTCTCAATCTCCCCCCTCCCCACCTCTCTCTCTCTCTTTCAGTAGGAAAAGATGATGTCGTTATCAGCACTGGTGAGGCTGAGTGTGCATTTCTCTTCACAGAGATATTGTCTGGGCCCTCCTCCACAGACTGGGAGAGAAAAGGGAGAGCGATAGAGTGGTAGAGGAGGGAAACTCCTCTTTTTGACATTGCATCAAACCCTAAGTTCCTTATCTCTGCCATTTACCGCCCCAGCCACACAATTACCCCAGCAGCTTTATTCACACACCACCGACACATTATTAGTCTCAAATTCACCCTGGTGGGTACTTTCAGGGCATTCTGGGGGAGGTACACACACAAACACACACACAGTGTCCTGTAACTAAGATGGAGGCAAAGAACTCTATGTGTTCCTGAACCAACAGCACCAACAGGACACCTGGTTAAGGTTGTTAATCTGCTTATTTACCACAGTTAGACATTTGAGTGTATTTATGTGTACAACGTAAACATTAGCAATAATATAAACATCACAACATCTATTAGTGTACATTTATTATTGACAGTCAGAGTCAGGAGACTTTCTGAGTTTATTGGAAGGAGATAACAGAACAGCTGGAGTTTGTCATCAGCTTGGTTCAGTGCTGGTCAGTGATGGCATAGTTACAAAAGTAAATCTGATTACTAAGTAAAAGTAATCTGATTATTGATTACTCCTTTAAAAAGTGACTTAGTTACTTTATTGATTACTTGATTTCAAAAGTAACTAAGTTAGATTACAAGTTACTTTATTAGTTACATTCAGCAGCTGCAGATAACACCCCCTGCCACCTCTACATAAAAATGACAACCAGTTTTGCCAATACTCACTGTATTGCATTTTTAACAGCAACAATGTATCTACTGACATTTAAAGTTTAACTTAAAAACTATTTTCTGAAAAAAATACATGTTTTATATATAAAAAAGACAGTTTCTCTTGAATTATCTTAAATATTTTTTTAAATAAAAAATAAAATAGTCTTTCTTGACTTCACTTAACATAAATACTTGTTTTTATAAATCTTTCTTGACCAAACATTTAACTGTTAACACTGTATCGGCAAAACTGAACATTGAATCTGTTGTTCACAGCATTAGAGCAGCAAGGAGTGGTTTTACAAAACAAAACACAGTGTATATGGTGGTGAGTTATAATCATAAAAATGTAAAGAAATAAACATTTGAAGTGTATCAGTCTGTGTGTAATGAATGAATATAATATACAAGTTTCACATTTTGAATGTAATCACTGAAATAAATCAACTTTTACATGATAGTCTAGGCTTATGACCACCACCTGTACATACTGCCCTACCAACTTCTTCAGCTCTCCCCACTTACTGGTTTTATACTGAAATCCAGCTTTTGTTGTGAATGGGCCAATTACTAAAAATAATTAAACCTTTTATCTTTGTGTATTTACCAGTAATTTAATTTTTTGACTATTGGTTTAAGATATTTGGATTGCATGAGACAATTTTTGTAATATTTTGGTTTAAACTACAGAAAAATTAATGTTTCTTTTGTGTTAGTTCATAATCCAGTACTGAAGTGTCAGTATAAAGGGTTACTGTCTCTTTAAGAAAAACGCTGTTTTGTTTTAACAGTGAGCAGGAGATGTTTGGCTGTGGAAGACCATAGCCAGCGTTTTCGTTTGATAACCCTTCCCTCCATTGTTTACATTTATGTCACTATCCCACAAGAAGAAGTAAATTCGCAAGAAGAAAGTAAAAATATATCTTTTTGCTAAGGAAAATTATTCCCTTTTGATACTGTATCTTTAAATCTTTTCAGAGCACTGATACAGAACTGTGAATTTTATTGCCAGATTTACTTCATGGCAGGCACGTGGGGGGGGCGGGGGGGGCGGAGGGTGCTGTAGCACCCGCCCCTTTGATACTTTCTGCCCAAAGTGCCCTTTTATCAAAATGTTTTTTGTTTTGTTTTGTTTTTGTTTTGTTTTTTTTAAGTGTATGTGTGAACGTCTGTCTGTGTTGCCCAAAATAATAATAATAATAATTTAGATCTACCCTCGGTCGGTCACATGATCCACATAGACACGCCCTCACTGCCCTGATGTCACGTGATAACTCGACGTGCCCTGCAGCAAGGAGCTGCTAGCAATGATCTATATTACTGGATAGGACGCTGCCAATTCGCTAGCATTGAGGCCAGCGAGATGTCATGGAGCCGCCATGTTGTGTGGAAGTGAAGCTTGTAAACAAAGGCACATGACCAGCACTGCTGCCTGCTTAAAGCTCTAACTTCGCTAATAATTGTCCGATTTTCAAAATTTAAAGTTCTTTACAAAGAGGATAAAAAGCTCTTTAACATTAATCAAAGTATTGTGACGACCCAGACGGCTCACAAATAACTCTTTGGAAAGCCATTTGTTAACAAGTGCTTTTATTGGTCAACCTCCAACAATACAGCATAGCAGAGAGAATCAGACTAACATTCACGCTCACTCTCACACAGTTATGCATCTGATCTACCCCCACACCAACGGTGACTATCCTAAACTACACAAGTATCCACACATGATGGCATCCGCTGCCAGACGGTAAAACGTATAAGGGTCCCCAGAAACCCCCACCAAACCCTCCCAATCACATTGACAAGACACCCAAGTACATCCCCACTTCAAAATCCACAAGACACAAAATATTTTATTACACACGTACACACCTATGAACACATCAAATCCTATCAGTGGCAACCACACCCCCATCTAGTCTACGTATTGACACACTCTCACTCGCACTTACAATCAGACTAAGAGAGACGATACGACATAACAACCT
>BRDA01080238.1:6044-16104 GCA_036984385.1 Crenuchus spilurus | reverse complement strand
ATGTCAGTAATGATAGTCATGTTTATTTCTGTTTATAGAAACCGCGATTCAACTCATGATTCAGCTTATTCAATACATGATTCAGCTTAATTATTCAGCTTATTATTCATATTACTACTCAGCTCAAGAGTCTTATCACGATTCAAGCAAAGTGGTCAATATAATGTATGAGTGGCATGTTCACAAAAAGTGTGTGAAATAAACAACTGTGTTACAAGTGACATCTTCTTGTTCTTACCGGACAACCTGAGGCGATCAGCCGCTTCACGGATCCGCTGGGAAACGCCGCCATTTTGGGTCGCGCAAAGGATTGTGGGATTGTTTGGGGGCAAGACGCAATGATCTATATTACTGGATAGGACACTGCCTATTCGCTAGCATTGAGGCCGGCGCGAGGTCATGGAGCCGCCATGTTGTGTGGAAGCGAAGCTTGTAAACAATGGCACATGACCAGCACTGCTGCCTTCTCAAAGCTCTAACTTCGCTAATAATTGTCCGATTTTCAAAATTTAAAGTTCTTTACAAAGAGTATAAAAAGCTCTTTAACATTAATCAAAGTATTAAAATGGTTGATGACATGTTAGGCTACTATCGGCTCTCGTATCTGTCGTAGCTGACATTTTCTCTAGGCCTTACTGCTTGCATGACTTCTAATGGCTGTAAAATCTTTAATAATTATCCGATTTTCAAAATGTAAGTTATTTACAAAGAAGACAAAGAATTAAATTGTGTAATGCTGCTATCGCATGGCCATTGACATAAATGTAGCCATGTTTTCTTGCCTTGCTGCTACTAGCCAATGACCGATGGCTCTACACAAATGATCAATTTTTTCAACCTGTCGACTGTCTTAATCCACGGAGACGTCATACATATTAAAGTAAATGTAGAAATATTCAATGCTATCATCCGAGTTCATTTAATGTTACAGTAAACACATTGTAAAGCTCTATTTATGCTGCTACTAATTTTACTTTTTAGTCATTTAAAAGGTGTTGTCTATAACTGGCACTGCCTAGTTGACAACACTGACACTGCATCATTGTTGCTATAAAAGTGACTCTAGTCTAGTAGTTTAAAGTTCTGATGCATATCTACATTTGATTACAGTAAGAGTTAATGTTTGTGATACTAACTTCATGAGTGCTGTTGGTTTGATGCAAGCCTGACTATAAATGTAATGTCTACGGAATGTCAAGTCTGTAGGTCAGAGATTGTGGCTGTAATTCACAGATTATTATGAATAAATCATTTTAAAATGAATACATACTTGTGGAATGTGATCCCCTGGTCTCTGCTGATAGAATTCCGATAAAGTAAAACAGTTAAAGGCAAAACATTGCAGCCCTTTCGTCGTTTGTAAACGCTGGCTTCCTTCAGAGCTTGCCCTGCTTCCACACAACATGGAGGCTCCATGCCGGCTCGTTCAAAAGTCACGTGTGTCCTATCCAGTATTATAGATCATTGGCTGCTAGATACAGAGAGAGCACAACTGTATGGCGTCAAAACAGGCTCAGCTTAAGCATAAACATAAAACAGGTATCGTAAGCGTAAATCTTTACATGAAACTGTAAAATCGTAAATTAAAAACATTATCATAAACTAAAAATACTGGTTGTAAATGTAATACTTACACTTTCGCTTCTCATTTTTATTTTTCACTTCACAAGTTACGTTTACCATTCACAGATCACTTCAGACGAAAACCAACTCCAAAGTTTTACGAATTGCATTAAATCAGAATAGTTTTTGGTGAAGGATGAGAACTTTTGCACTTTATCGTTTTATTAAATTTATGTTTAATTGTTTGTTTAAAAGAAATAATTTGTGTTTTTCACATTTTGTAGGATTACTTACTAAAGGATGGACTTACATAGACGGTGGGGAACAGATCTGCGTTAAGAAGCAGCAGGGTTCCAAGGTCCACAAAAAGCTCCATCCCCATGTCTGACATAAAGCGCCGTCTCTATACAACCACCAGCCTAAATTCTAGAGCGTCCAATCACAGATACTATTGTTAGCATTATTGTTTTTATTATTAGTAGTAGTAAATATAATGTAAGAAGAACATACCTCCCTTATTGCTTTTCTTTGCATTTAAAATATCCCCTTTTCTCTACTCTAAATTTATATGTTCAGATGCCATTACAATAAGTTATCTAACACTAGTAAGTCTACCCGAAAACTCTTCACACTCAGTTGTTCACTGGCTTTTAACTCCTTGTATACACCACAGTCATAGCCATAAAACACTTATAGTAACACAGATATTTTGAGCATATGTGGTGTTAAAACCATAAGCAGGTAAAAGGTAGTAGAGACCTGGCAACCCTGCTGCTGCTTAAGGCAGATCTGCTCCCCACGTCTATGTAAGTCCTGCAAAGTGTTAAAGTTCTCATCCTTCACCAAAAATGACAGATTTAATGCAATTCATGAAACTTTATCCAGAAATGACGTGCTTATACGCATGTGTGGTACAAATCAGGCAGGGTGAACGGATCGGGTAGTGACACCCTCTCATTTTGTGGGGTTTGTTTTCAGCTGAAGTGAGGTCGTAATATCCTGTCCCTCTAGCCAATGAGCGTTGAGCCCCACCCCCATCAAAAAAAGGGTCAAAAATAAATGTTTCGTAACCATAATTTGTGATGGGTAAACGTAACTTGTGAAGTGAAAATAAAAAATGAGAAGCAAAAATGTAAGTATTACATTTACAACCAGTATTTTTTGTTTATGATTGTTTTTAATTTACGATTTTACAGTTTAATTTACAGATTTAGTTTATGATACTTAAAACTTATGTTTACCATACCTGTTTTACGTTTACGCTTAAGCTGAGCCTGTTATGACGACATACAACTGACGGTCCGGTGAGTAGGTTTTGCAGTGGTATTTGTTATTTGGTATTATACTCCACAGTGTTTTTTTGCAAGATGACTGACAAAGTTAGTGAAGTGAGCAGCATCCTGTGTCCGTCTGACTCTCCACACACTCATAAGTTATAGCCGCTAATTAAGCACACAGAGTGCTGAGGGGGAAATGTATGTCTGTATGTCTGTATGTATGGCTTCTTTTTGTTTCTCTATGTTTCTTTTGTCGTGGGCACAGTGCATCAGATAGCACTTTTCCACCAAAATAACTCTGGTTCTTGAACTGGTGCCGTTCGTGCTTATCAGAACCTCGGTGCTTTTTAGTGAACCAGCCCTCATTTCCACTAGTTTTAGTTGAACCGAGGATACGTCATGGTGCACGTCATCAACAAAGTGGAATTATAAGCAAATATGATGGAGCCCATCAACTACTTGCGAGCATTTGTGCTCTTGGTACAAATGTTTGTTGTCTTCCCTCGTCCAGCTCCACTGCGCGATAGCTCCTTTTTAGAATCTCTGTAGTCCTTTTTTAGCTTCTTTAGCTTATTTATCACTCGCTCTCTTGAACGAACAAAACCTGCCCGAGCTAAATCCTCCACCAGCTCGCTGTAGAGTTTCTCCTTTCTAATACTCCCCTCAAGTTTCTCCTGAAACTCCGCAGAACACCAAATAGATAACAAAAACTGAGTTTCTTCAATGGACCACTGTACGCTACGAGTCGCTATCTCCTTGCATTGAGTGCGCAGGCGCGTTTGGTTCGCACTGAATTATTTTTTGGTTCCCGCTGCAAACGAACGTTCCTGGTTCGGGCACTATTTTTGTTGGTGGAAATGCGCCGAACGGTTCAAAATTAGGTTCGTGAACCAGAACGGTGCCGGTACCGTGTTGGTGGAAAAGCGCTAAGAGAGATGTATAACTGATATGTATATTATATATTATACTGTAATTATATGTATAATTTTACTGTCAAGTGAGTTGCAGTGTTTTTCCTACATGTATGTTTCTAGAGGCAATGGAACATAGGTTATGTCACTAAAACTATGCAATGTACATGCTTATTCACATAATTTTGGACTATATTAGTATAAATACAACAATAATAATTAATTAGAAGAATTTGAATTGTGATTTTCTCAACCTCATTTAAATAAATCAGAACTTGTTTGTAACATTTGTATACACACAAATTAAATATAATATGCATAAATATAAAATATGTAACTTTTATAACCTTCCATTCTTTATGAATTGGGGTTGCTACAAATCAACTGGTTATATTGTAAGGTATGTTTCTGTATGATGTTTCAAATTTGTACTCCATGTGTCCCCTTTTGACTTTGAGCACCTGCCCCTGCAAAGGTCTCTGCACGGCCCTGCTTCACGGTGTCCTGTTATACAGAATTAATACACACCTGCCAGCCAATCAGAGAACAATATCTCTACACTAATACTTATGGATGTGTGTACATGGTACTGTACCTCAGCTGCAGGTGTATATACACACACTACTCAAAAAAGTTAGGGATATTTGGCTTTCGAGTGAAATTTATGGAAAACATAAGAAGTTCATGCTACAGTGATATTACATCATGAAAAACAGTGGTGGGTAATCCCCAACAAACAATGTCAATATCTCAGTAATGTGTCATGTGCCCTGGACAACAACGTCTCATGCTGTTCACATGTTGATTTATTGTCTACTGAGGCATGGCATCCCAGTCTTCTTGAAAGGCGACCCTCAGGTCATTGAGGTTCTGGGGTACAGTGTTACGAGTTTCTACACGGCAACTCAGCTGATCATAGGTTTTCTATGTAATTCAGATCTGGAGAAATTGCAAGACACTCCATTTGAGATACCTTAGTCTCCAGCAGTCTGTCCCTAATGATGTGACCTCAATGAGCTGGATCATAGTCATCCATGAAGATGAAATTAGGCCTGTGTTGTTCCTACAGAGGCACAATGACTGGATTAACCCTCTCAAGTCTATGTTCTCACCAGCCGGAACAAAAACAAAATTCCACAAATACACTTATATAACTGCGAGATTTTATCCTAGAAACAAAATGAAACCTACCCCGGAAACCTTTAAGGGTCTACTTAAGCAGCGACATCAGACAGCTGAGTATTTTTTCCCACGAAATATCGTGATCTGTCATTCATGGTAATTACAGACATGCCATTGGTGGATTAGTAGGTGATTTGTGATGGTGTTTTGCTTAGTAAACAGATGGTGGGCTGTACATGATCAGGTGAAGAAGGTGAATAAATGCCAGCTGGCTGCTTTTGCTGTTTTTACAGCTTCGTGAGTATATGAGAGAAGCCAACGCTCACCTACTACATTCATGTGTACAAGCAAAAAGACTTGAAATCTGATCTGACCGTCACATTTAAGTCACATGTCTACGGATCAGATACATATCTGATCTAGAACCACATATGAAATTGACTCAAATCTGATTTGAAAAGATCAGATTTGACATGTCCACACAAGCCTGCTAAACCAAGCTGCCATTAATGAGAAAAACATTGACTCTGTAAAAAAGCCATGGCATTAGCTTTGCTGAACATTAAATGTGATATTCTAACATTAAACATTACGGGACAAAATTGATTTATGTAATGTGGGTCTAGGCAAAGCATTAAAGTCATGAAGTTATTTTTATAAAGTTCATTTGTAGTACTAAATATATTTAGGGTGGTTTTTTTCATCACTTTTGGTCTCCAAAATGTTACTCTTCTCTCCTACAGCCTCGATTACAACGACCTGCATGCAAATTAGGTGCTGATGTCATACAACGACTTCTAGGACAGCCAGTAGCTACTTTCCTTACTGAGGAGTTGTAAGATAGTGTAAAACAGCTGGAGGAGGAGGAGGTGTGTTTATGTGAGAGTTAAACAGAAGAGTTTAGTTAAAGGACTCTGTGAGAAACTCAAATAGAGCTGTTGTGGTGCTGGACTACTCAACAGAAGAGCACGTTTAGCTGTGAGACTGATGCTGCTGCTTTTATATGGACTTAGCTAAGAAGCTAGTGGAGAGCTAACTCCAGCAGTGAAGCGGGAGTCTAATCAGGACAGAGCTGTGACAGAGCTGGACAGCGCTGCAAGGCGGAGGACCAAGTCCACATCCATGTCTGCTGTGTCACTTCTCTCTCCAACCACGTTAGGTGTGTTTTTCTGTCTCTTTTCTCCATTCCGGTCATCCTGGACTGAGTCTGTGTACAGCTCCATCATTCAGGCAGCTCATCTTCTTTTGTCCTGCTGCTCAAACACATATTTGTTTTATTACAACGAGCAGCGTTCAGCACTAAAACTACTTCACTGACTGTAAGTCTGATATTCTGCTGACTTACCTCCCACAGCTGATTTTATTTCAGCTCTTACATTTTTGTGCAGAGTTTAACTCACATTTTATTTTCATTTACGTATTTTGGCTGTTTTTATAGTTTAAAATATAGTTAAACACTTTTTGATAGAAAACATTTTAATCTTGATTTCTATTTTCTGAGTAAACATTTCATACTTTTTCTAAACAAGTGTGTTTATTTGCTACTTTTGAGAGTCATTATCTTCACTGATAATTTTGACTGTAACTACCTCTACTGTGACCTGTGGGGGCGAGTAAGTGGAAGGGGCACCTTTGATTTTGTTACATTGCTCACTGGTCCAAATGTCTTTCAGAAGTAAGCTCTGATATTGTATTGTCCTAAAATATCTGCTTAGCCATATTGTCAGTCAGCAAACTGTGTATTTCTTTATTATATTTGCATTTTACATTTTTCTGCAGTAATTAATTACGTCTGGTTGAAAGTCCTGATGTCAGCTTCCACAAAGACCTCAGGAGATATGAAGACGAATACATCAACCTGCTGAGATCAGTAGAGATAAAAGAAGAGAATGTCATCTAGAAGAACTTCTGATACTCAAATGTCATCTGATACTCTATTCTGTTGCATCTCACAGACAAATGCAAGAAAACACAGAAACAACAGGCAAACATCAGTGTACAGAGTGTGGGAAGAGTTTTACTCAAGAGTAATCTAAAAACACACCAGCGTATTCACACAGGCGTGAAACCATATCAGTGTAGAGAGTGTGGGAAGAGTTTTACTCAACAGAGTAATATAAAAACACCAGCATATTCACACAGGAGTGAAACCATATCAGTGTAGAGAGTGTGGGAAGAGCTTTACTGTACAGAGTAGTCTCCAAGCATACCAGCATATTCACACAGGAGAGAAACCATATCAGTGTACAGAGTTTGGGAAGAGTTTTACTGTACAGTGTAATCTCAAAGCACACCAGCATATTCACACAGGAGGGAAACCATATTACTGTACAGTGTGGGAAGAGTTTTAATCAACAGAGTATTCTTCTAATACACCAGCGTATTCACACAGGAGTGAAACCATATTACTGTAGAGTGTGGGAAGAGTTTTACTGTGCAGAATGGTCTCCTAATACACCAGCATATTCACACAGGAGAGAAACCATATCTATGTACAGAGTGTGGGAAGAGTTTTACTGCACAGAGTAGTCTCCTAAGACACTAGCTAGTTCACACAGGAGAGAAACCACATTACTGTACAGAGAGTGGGAAGAGTTTTAATCAACACAGTATTCTCCTAATACACCAGCATATTCACATAGGAGAGAAACTATATCAGTGTACAGAGTGTGGGAAGAGTTTTACTATACAGAGTAGCCTACATCGACACCAGCGTGTACACACAGGAGAGAAACCATATTACTGTACAGAGCATCCAAAGAATTTTACCCAACAGAGGAGTCTCCCAATACACCAGCATGTTCACACAGGAGGGAAACCATATAAAGGTTCAGGTGTATTTCCCAAATGACAACAAATCAGAAATAAACCATAATATAATGTACTATTGTATATAAACTGTTAAGGATGTTCCTCATTCAAGTGTTTTCTTTTAAATGTGGACCTCATTAGAAACCAAGACTTCAACTCTAAAATGGTTTAGAGATGAGATTACACCAGTTAGAGTTAAAAACCAGCCATGCTAACAGTAACCACCATGGAGAAATATCCCTGAAGTTCAACTTCAAAAGAGAAAATGTCGGAAAGCTGAATACAGATGGCATAAAACTAATCTTCAGATGGACAAGTACATTATCATAAATACTGTGTGAATACAAAACCATTATGAGCAGTTAGACAATCCTTATGTCCAGAAAAATTTTAAAGCAAATCTGATTAGTATAATTACAGACTTCAAATATTGTGTTTCTTGGCAAAATCATTGAGGAAAATTGTACATAGTCAGCTTACTGGGTTTATCCCCTTAAACTCTTGTCTAGACAAATTCATGTCCTGGTTCTGACTTGAACATAGTACTGAAACTGCTCTAATTAAGGTTAAAATTCTTATAGACAAACTTGAGAACTGGGTTGAACTCTCAGGAGCAGTTCTAAAATGTTGTGTTTGTTCAGTTTTGTGAGAATGTGCAGAAAAGCTCTTAATTTTAAATAAGAATCCTTATATCTTGAAGGTTATGTATGTAAGTAAAGCCCAAATAGACTTTTTTGTTTATTTTGTAAGTACTAATAATTTATATATAATATTTAAAATATTTTAAGCTTTAGAGAATTGCTTTAATGTCACAAAGTTTCTGTATTATTCACCATGAGCATACAATGGTTTTATTTTGTCTATGAAGATTAGCATGGGGCGTAGGAAACAACTTGCACCCCCTTACTGACATAAACACAGTCTGTCAAGGACTGGATAAACATATAACAAAATGCTTCACTCTTAGTTACAAACTTACTCTGGCCAAATAGATAAAAATCTACTTACCCCTAGTTTCATAAAGAAACAATATCACACTAAAATACCTACATTTTTCATTTATACCTGTAGTAATTTTTCTGAAGTAGGCTTTTTTTTATCAGCTTTTTTCCTTCTTTTTGAATTTTATTTTAATTTCATCACTAAATGATCTCATACCAAAGGTTTCTTATTGTGCTGAGTGTTGACTCCTTAGACAATGCCTCTGATCAAATCCCCCACTGTTCCCTGTTATCTTGATGAGGTTGATTAAATCCCACTGTCTACTACCACATGGTCAGCCAAATGGCAGGTCAAAGTCTACTGCCCCGTCTTGAGTTAGCCCTCTGGTTGAGAGGGGCTGCATTCCATATAAAAACCTGGTTGCTAGACAGTGAAGTCAGACAGTGAGGCAGAGACAGAGGCTGAAGATTTGGAACTGGGAGAAGCTTCATCACATCATCAGAAGCTTAATCTTCAATAATAAAGAAGAACCCTATACACTTCGCTGTTTCCTGACTGTGTCCAAGCATATCAATGGAAAATCTAGTGGAAGGACAATTGTGGCATTAGAAGTTTCACCAGCAAAAGAGATGACCATGGGTCATGCCACTTCTGAAACTGAGCCAATGTAAGAAGCATCTCAACTGGGCCAAAGAGAAGAAGGGCTGGACCATTGGCCAGTGGTCCAAGGTCCTCTTTTCCGATGAAAGTAAAGTGTGCCTTTCATTTGGGAATCTATGTCCAAGGGTTTGGAGGAAGACAGGTGAGGAACAGAACCCAAACTGCTTGAGGTCCAGTGTGAAATATTCACAGTCAGTCATGATTTGGGTTGCAATGTCTCATGCAGGTGTTGGTAAACTCTGCTTTCTTAAATCCAAGGTCATCACAACAGTCTACCAGAATGTTTTAGAGGACTTCATGATTCCTTCTGCTGAGGATCAGTATGGAGATGCAGATTTCATCTTTCAGTAGGACCTGGCCCCTGCCCATGCCACCAGAAGCACCAAAGCTTGGTTTGATGCCCATGCCATCACAGTTCTTGACTGGCCAGCCAACTAGTCAAACCTAAACCCCATTGAAAATCTATGGGGTATTCTCAAGAGGAAAATGAGGGCCACCAGACCCAACAACAAAGAAGAGCTGACAGCAAGCATCAAGGAAATCTGTGCTTCCATAACTCCCAGGCAATGCCACAGGCTGATTGCCTCAATGCAATGTTGCACCCAACCAAGTATTGAAGATTGACATATCGTTTTGAAAGTACCATATCTTGATTGATTTGATGTCATCCTAATTTCTTTTTTTATGCAAAAACTGACAAGTAGTTTGTGCTGATTTCTCCACAGTATTCTATTTTTTTGGAATGTGTCTGTATATATATATATATATATATAT
>BRDA01080230.1:0-12651 GCA_036984385.1 Crenuchus spilurus | reverse complement strand
AGCATTGAAGGAAGTGTTGTGACTGGACTTGTGGAGGGAGTCAGAAGACGTGGAAGACCAAGAATAACCTGGATGGATAACATCAAGATGTGGACTGGATTATCAGGTGCTAGCTGGCTACAAGCAACCAGAGACAGATGGCATTAGAGAGAAGTGACTCATCTGTGCAGCCTAGCGATGACAGCGTATGACAAGACATGACATTAAGCTTCTGAAGGGAGGGTTTTAGACTGACTTTGGGCTGGATATTTTTGTTGGACCTGGCAACCCTGCTCCCAGGTTATGTCGAGCCGTGGTCCGGAGATGACATCAGATAATGAGCCACAAATGATCGACTCCGAGCCAGAACCCACTGAAAATAAAAGGGGGAAAGTGTATACATTTCGAAGACTGTGGCTTGACCAGTTTCCCTGGCTAAGATACAGTAAAGCTGATAATATTTTAAGATACAGTAAAGCTGATAACACTGCATTTTTATTTCATTTATGTTGAGATGTTTTAAGTTTAAATTTCAGCTCAGTGAAGCACTTTAAGCACCAACACTTTTTCAGTAAGTTACTTTTCTTGTAGAATTGTGCTTCAAAGAAAGAAATTTATGTTGACTAGATTGTTAGTTAATCATTTAGAAGTCAATATTGCCTATATGGACATATGCAATTAAAAAAAAGTAAACCTGAAAACTGTTGTGTTAAATGTGATGCGATCAAAAGTTTGGGTGCACCTAACTTTTGTGCTGGTGCACCTAAGAAAAAATTTAGGCGCACCAGTGCAAACAATGCAAAATATTAGTCTAGAGCCCTGTAGGTGGTTGCTAAGGTGTTGATATTGTAACTCTGGTGGTTGCTAAGGTGTTGCTAAGGTATCCTAGGTGGTTGCCATGTGTGTATGTGAAAATGAATGGGAGTTTATGGGAGGAATGAGGGATGAAAAGATGACAAAAAGAGGAGTGCAGGTCAGTAAAGCTCAGCACTAGAGCTCTATTACCTGCCCTGATAGAGTACATCAATTTTGGTGACTGTTGGGACACAGAAACTCTGTGGATTGAGTGTGTGTGAAAATGCATGGAAGTCAATGGGAGGAACGAGGGATGAAAAGATGATAAAAAGAGGAGTGTGGGTCAGTATGGCTCTGGACTAGAGCTCCATTACCTGCCATGATGTAGTACATCAATTTTGGTGGTTGTTGGGCAAAAGGAAGCTTGGAATTTGGTATGGGTGAAAATGAATGGAAGTCAATGGGACGAAAAAGGGATGGAAATAAAATGACAAATAAATGAGTGCAGGTCAAAACAGCAGTGAATTTGTGCTCAGGGGGCAGTACAGTAGATAAGCATGTAGCAAGATAAGCAAGTACAGTAGATAAGCATTTTTGCTCCCCATTTATTCTTAAAGGGAAAAAATTCCCAGATTAAGGAAGTTTTTAGGAAAACCGTGCATCCGATCAATATTCTGTATACAAGTCCGGATCATGCAATCGGACTGAACAATATGGAGTTGGAACTGTGTCGATATCTCGAAAACTGCGGGACAAGAAGCGGGACAAAAATCCAGCAGAAGAAGAAGAAGAAGAATATAAATCGGATCACAGTATATTGTGCATTGCTTAGCAATGCGCAACATAATGATATACCTCAGGTTGGAGGTGAGCTTCCATGACTGGCTTTAGGAAACATTGAAGTAGGAGATGAGCAATGAGAGATGTGCAGAATTTGAGCTTTTCTTCCATCGACTTCCACTTAGCCACTTAATTCAATTGAACATAATCAAATTGGTCCCTGGCAGATCAGATAGAGGAGAAAGGATTGTGGGCTTAAATGTAATGGGGGGTGGATCAGATGTTTTTATTTGCCCTATGGAAGAAGCTCTTTTTGCAGGAGCATCCACTACTCTCAAAGGAGCCTCGGTCAGGTGTCAAATCAGATTCATTTGTGCTTACTCCAGTGGAAACTGCTAAAGACATCTGTGCTTACTCCAGAGGGAACAGCTTATGGCACTTTCATTCCGTTGATCAGGTCCCACTAAAATGCTCAATTCACTATTAATAAAACAACGAGCTGATTGAAGCAACACAACTGCTGGAGACTCACACACACACACACACACACACACAGACACACACACACACACACACACACAATGAACCTGTAAGAGCATACCATACTCTTACAAAAGCAGATTTCACTGCTAACAGGGAACATTCCCAGAGCTTTGGCTAATGCTATGTAATGGTTCTCAAAATGCTAGTTTTCAGAGTAATACAGAGTAAACTATCATTTTAATAGTTGCATAGCCTTGATTCCCATGAAAACAGCCTCCTTGTACCTACACTCCTTGTCTATTTTATCAGTTCCACTGAGCATACAGGAGCACTTTGTAGTTCTACAATTACAGACTGTAGTTTATCTGTTTCTCTGTATACTGTGTTACCCTGCTTTCACCTGATCTTCAGTGATCAGGACCCCAACAGAGCAGCTATTATTTAGGTGGTGGATCATTCTCAGCACTGCAGTGACTTTAATATGTGACATTGCTTTGAAATGTGAGAACTAAATGAATCTTAAATGAGCAGATAACTTTTCTCTCAAGTAAACATCTCAACGTTAATGGGTTGTCTAGTCTTCGAGGTGGACATTCCATATTCACCAGTCAGTGAAAACAAAATGTATCTGTTGCTCTGCCCCTAGGCACTGATCTCCACTCACCAACAAGGTCCCACTCTCCATTGGGCATGTAGCCAGAGATATCAGCCTCATTCATCTGGAGGTCCAGCAACCAACCGTCAAATGTCCATGAACCGAATTTCAGCTGACATTTCTGGATGTCAAAGGGAAACCAGCGGACATCCACATTACAGGTACTCATGAAGATACCTGAGAATGATTTAAAAATTATTAGAACATAAGTGACCTGACACATGGACTTTGACATTGATACTGATATAAAAAGGAAAATGCAATCCAAATATTTATTGTAGAAATGCTAAAGCAGGACTAGAAGTTGCATCAAATTTCAGAACACATCAAACTTTCATTAGATCATTCATCAGACCCACAGTGAACCAGTCTAATGTTATAGCAAGACTGTGTTAAAAGTTTACAGTAAAGACTGAAGGAACATTTCAGTCACAGAACTCTAGCTAATGTTATGAAATGGTTCTAAAAATGTTAAAAACAAGTGTTTTCAAATGTACATGAATGGATTGTTTATGTCCTAATAATGTCAGATTCCCACAATTATAGTAAAATGTTTTATGTGTGATATTATATGAACTGTTTTTACTGAGGCTCTTCTTCCAATAAGAAAACTAGACACTTTGGACATTCACAAAACATTACAAATTCAGGGAATAACATTCCCACCACCAAGGGCAAACTTTAAAGGAATGGTGTTACCTGGGTTAATTTACAGTAAATCAATTTAATCTATTTCTGTACACAAGACTAGGTAAAACTTACATTTAGAGATAATTACTCAGAAAAGAAGTAAATCAGACAATTGTATTATTGCAGAAAAGCTTCAAGCAGGGCTGTTTTTTGCATCAAACTTGTGAGTTTTTACTGCTGCAATAGTAGGATTCAATCCAGTTTAACTTTGGATCTGCCTGACGAAATCTCTTTTCAAATTAACAGAAAGTTTTGCAAATGATAAATAAATCAAATAGTAACTAAATCATTTAAATTGCCTCATTCAAGCTGTTCTGAAGAGGAGATTAAATGTGAACTGAGGGAATACAATTTAGCCTAACATTAACAGCTCTGTGTTGAAAAATAAAATGAGTTATGTCTTTTTAGGGTGTTTCTAAGAGCATAAGACAAAATCTTTATCTGAATGTTTTACATGTTAATGAGTGCGTTTCTGTTCATTTGTCTGAAATACAATGCCATTGTGTTAACTGTGCATTAATAAAGCAAATTATTTAATTCATGATACTTCAAGTTCAAGTTGAAACAGCCAAAGGTGACAAATGTGCTGAACAGATAATACAAGATTATAATAAAGCAACAAGTACACACATGACATACATTAACAGTCAATAACATAAAACTAGAAAAGTGCATTTCCTGAAAGAAACAGAATACTTGATCATCAAAAGTGGTTCCCAGTTCCAGGCAGTTGCTACATGGTTTTTACTATAGGTGGTTGCAATGGTTTTTACTGCTGGTTGCTAGGTTGTTGCTATGTGGTTGCTACTAGGGATGAGCGAGTACACCACTGTATCTGTATCTGTATCTGTACTTGGAATGGGCGGAGCCTAAACCGGAACTGGGTGTGGTTTAACCATATGAATTGATCAGAAGTTGCCATGGCCTAGTGGTAAGGATCTGGTCTTGTGACCAGAAGGTCGCTAGTTTGATCCCCAGACAGGACATGACTGAAGTGCACTTGATCAAGGCACCTAACCATCTAACATTCATTGTCATTTTCTGCACTGTGTACAATTTATTACCATTCTCCTTTATAACTCTCCTCTCCACTGTACATTGTTTACTGTACATTTGTATATTATTATTATATATATATTTATACTGTATATTTTTGCACATTGTAATTACAGCATCCAGGCTGTGGTTACTCCCCTGCACTTTATGTATATAACACTGTATTTTGCACTTCTGGTTAGATGCTAACTGCATTTCATTGGCTCTGTACATGTACTCTGCACAATGACAATAAAGTTGAATCTAATCTAATCTAATCTAATCTAATCTAACTGCTCCCCGGGCGCCAGTGGATAAGGGCTGCCCACCGCTTCGGGCACAAATTCTCACAGCCTAGTGTGTTCACTTGTGTGTGTGTGTGTGTGTGTGTGTGTGTGTGTGTGTGTGTGTGTTTCACTGTACAAATGGGTTAAATGCGGAGGTCAAATTCCGTTGTGTGTCACATTGGCTAAATTGGTTCATCTTAATCTCAATCTATATGTATTGTTTATTTGAGAACTTTTGAGATTCAAATCAATGTTTTTGATCACAAAAGTAAGAAAACTATTTACAGAACAAAGTTTTTATAAACTCAGAACATGAATATTTTTAAGTGCATGAATGAATACAACTCATGCAGCAGGAATCTATGAACTACTAAGATGCATGAACAAGAGTTGTCATACTCAACACAACTTCCCTTTTTTAGGGTTCCAAGCATGTAGTGCTAGGAAACTTACTGTATTTGTCCCGATTCTTCTTCTTCCCTAAAACGAATCATGCAGACCAAACCGTAAGGGCTAGAGACACGAAACTTGGTCAAAAGGTAGTAGTCCCTCCCGCTACTCAGGCACTAGCACTCAGCCAGATCGGCCTTTAGGGGGCGCTATAGTGCATGTCAACGTGTTTGGCCCTCTAACTCAAAAACCGTAAGGCCTAGAGACAAAATTATTTTTCTGTATTATGACTTGGCTCAAACAAAGCTAATTTGCTATCTGGATCATCAAACTCTGCCTACTTTGCATAATATGCAAAACCAACTTTTGCAAACTACTCCTAGGATTTTTGACCAATCCTGAAAAACCAGATACTGTAATGTTCAGAAGACAGGGATGATGGTCAATAATTATTTTAAAAAATGAAATTTGTAAACAAAATGGCCACCATATGCAAATTAGCTCTACCAAATTAACGCATATTACGCGTAATCAGCTGTTTCTCAAGAATGCTTATGAATATTTTGATGAAACTTCATATACTGATTCAGAACATAATTCTGAGGAAGTGTTTCAGTGCTGGAGCATATTTGTCAATAGGGGGTGTTGTAAATGCTAAATATCTGTTTCTCAGCTACTGTAAGTTGTAGGATGCCAAAATTTAGTAAGCAGCATCTATATGCCATACTATAAGCGGACAACTAAAGATAAATTGATAATTCAAAAACTGACAATGCCATTAGCCAATCAGCTGTCAGCAGCCATTCGATAGGCTAAACAATCACCGATCAGGATGAAGCTTGATTGCTATGTCTATCTAGGGACTCCCTATAGCCTGCAAAATTTTGAGCAATTTGGCTACTAGGTGGCACTATTCATTGAAATCAAGCATCTTGCAAGTTAAATTGAAAGTACTGATGTAATCCTTGATTAATATTATCCTTTGCATAGACACAAACAATTTTGCCAATATATATGTGCAACAAAATTGTAGTATTTTGGCGTAATCCATGTGTGATTAAAAGTAGCACTTTTCAAACTAGTCCCTGGATTTTTGTCCAATCCTCAAAACTATGGTTGTGTTACAATCTGCAAAGTATGTAAGTACATAATTATCAAAAAAAAAATTACATTTAATTACAAAATGGCCGTCAAATGCTAATTAACCCTACTGGATAGCGCATTTTCTATTTAAACTGTTGTGCCTTATGAGTCCTTGAGTCTACTTAGATGAAACTTTACAGCAGTATTAAGGAAAGCATTCTGGTATAGAATGTAAGAGTTGAAACATGTATCTACATAAGGGGCACAATAATGGCTATATAGCTACTTAAATGAATGTTATTAACAATATTAAGGGGTTCTTCCATTTTCTGCATACTTATGCATTCATGTTTATTCACAGTAGAGTCCTTAACAATGCCAGATATATAATTTTCATCAAAATTATTCCTAAATTGTTTAACTCTTAATTTGAGTTTTTTTGTTGCCGGTGGTTTAGACATTAATGGCTGTATATTGAGTTATTTTGAGGGAAGAATAAATGTACACTGTTATATAAGCTGCACACAGACTACTTTTCATTGTGTCATTTTGTCAGTGTTGTCCCATTAAAAGATATACTTAAATATCTGTAGAAATGTGAGGGGTGTACTCACTTTTGTGATACACTGTGTAAAGAAAAAAAATCTGTTGCTATGTGGAAATCATATTTAAGAAGCTTTATACAATTCCACATCACACAATCTGACTGAAGCAGTATAGATATTTAAAAAAGTGTGAGACCAGATACATGGCAAAATTCTGGCAGAACAACAACAAGAATATAATACTATAAAATATATAAAATATAATAAAGATTAAATGTGTCAAATTAAGTTAAAATACAAAACAATCAACAACAATTAAAAGTATTACTAATTAAAGACTAAATATATACAATTCAAAATTTGCTCATATGACAGAGGAAAAAACGTACAGAGGAATGCAGTTATTGTAAAATTCGGTTATCAAAATTTTGTCCCAGTTTTCATTCAACCTCCTGGTTTTCATCAGCCTGGCCACGTGATTTGCCCCTAGTTTCACAAAAACAAAGCATACACCCACACGTTTGTCACTCACCCACAAGTTCATCTTTCATTTTGGCTTTGTTTCTTATTGAGTGAGCATCATCCCGTGTGTTCATCCAAAACATTTCCATTGTTTTCCAATGTTTTTAGTGCTTGTTTATTGAGTGTGCCAAAAACAGACCTTTCTGGACACATTTCCATATGCCAAGAAGAGTGTCAGTAAACGTAAAAGCGAAGTTTAATGTTCATTTATCCATTTCATTACAGGTAGTACCTGGGTTACGTCAGTCCTGAATTACGATGTTTCATGGTTATGACACATCTCCCATTTACTGTATAAAGCCTTGTTTCGTGTTTGTTGTGCGCGTTATTAAATGTATTTTATATGTGTTTTTTGATAATTACTGTTAGGATAGGTGTTAGGATAGGATAAGTGCTTACAGTATGTTATTTATGTATAGTATGTACTTATGTTCTTAATTACACCGAAATTCGGTTTACGACGCGACGCAGGAATGGATCAACGCCGTAAATCGAGGACTACCTGTAGTCTTTTATATTTGCTCAGTTTTAGAGCACACCCATTTTTGGCCACTATTTATTTTGCACCTGTTTTCATGCAGTATGGCTGCACTCCATTGATTTAGTTTGATGTGCAGCATTCCTAATAGATCTTTTGTTTGGGTCTCTCAACCTGTCTGCTCTCTTCTGTCTGCTTTGTGTCTGGTTTCAATCATAAATTTGGATATGGTCCTGTGACAGTTTTCTGTATGTAAAACTACAGTTATTTTATATAAAATGTATTTTTATTAATATTTTGGAGTGTCTGGAACAGATTAATTGGATTTACATTATTTCATTATTTCTTATTTCTGAAATATTGCTTCATTCTCATTAGTTTTTCTTATCATCAGACACTTTAGAATGGAATAATGATGAAAACCAAGGTTCCACTGTATATTTAAATGACAATTTTAAAGACATCAACAGTGCAGCAACAGAAAATATCACCTTTGATTTTATATTAAACATCATTTTACATTAAACATCATATAATTGATATTTGATTTGCAATTAATTATTGTTACCATACTTTGAGCTAAATTTAAATGAATGTTGCATTACTGAGTACTGAGACTAAAGCTGCAGGCAGGACAGTGTAATACATGATATGACTATATGGGAGTAGGGTGTTGATGGTTGTTTGTGCACAGTGTTAGTTAATAGAATGATCAGTGCTCATGAAGCATTGTTACTGATGTTTTGTAATGTACAAGGTTGCAATGCATTCTAACTGTAATTTATGATGCTGTGTCATTTAATGTGGATGTGTGTGATTGTACATCTGTATACTTACAAACATGCTCAAGAAGTCAAGCTAGCTAGTAACTCAAAAAAAATACTGTGGCATTGAAAACCACAGAACTTTCAACTGTTTTTCTTTTTTTTTTAACAGGTTACATGTCTGCTTTTATATCATTATTGTTGCAGTCAGGCCGGACTATGCCCCTCCACACCTCCAGAGGTCACCCTCTCTGGTTTCAGAGACAGTTTCACCTCCCAGACACCAGAGGTCACTATCACCTGAGTACTGACACCTGGCCATCTTAATCAGTATCTCACTATATAAGCCAAGTAGTTTGTTACCTCAGTGCGAGGTCTTGATTATGTTTATCGTGTCATTTCTGAGCGCTCTTTCTGGTTGGACATCCCTGGTACTTTGGACTCTTTGCCTGGACTCTGGTTTTGTTTTTGGATTTGCCCCCTTGGAGTTGAATGCTAGTAGCATTAGCATTGTGTTTGTTTGTAATCACCACTTTGTAAATAAATCTACTTTGCACTTGGATCCATTCCTCGGTCGTTCGTTACAATTATTTATGGTACAATTAAACTGCACCTGGAAAACGCAAATACTCATTTCAATTGGCTGGATAGCTTCTTACAATTTGATTTACCCACATATATTTCATGCCTAATTAGAATTTTATTCAGGCATTCAGCATTTGCAACTGTAGGATGTAAAAACTGCTTTAGTTTTTTGAGACACTTACTATTTTATTAAAATGCCTTTAAGTAGCTGGCATAGAGTCAGCATGCAGGCAGTTCTTTGTGGTGTAAACTGAATCCAGCAACAGCAATCAAGCGCTACTTGAAATTGCCATGTCATTGTGAACTCATTTCATAGAAAACAGAAACACCTTGAATTCAATTCAATAAAACTATTTCCAACACAGCACCACCAGAGCACTGAGTTTATCAAATCCATGACTAAAGCCAAGAGCCCAACTCAATGATGTAGTGCAGGGTTGTCAAACTTCAGTCCTGGAGGGCTGAATTCCTGCAGAGTTTTGTTATCTTCCTGATCAAACACACCTGATTCTGCTCAGCAGGTAATGAGCAGGTGTAATTGTAGTGGCAGAGCAGAGAAATCACCAAACTCTGCAGGAATCCGGCCCTCCAGGACTGAAGTTTGACACCCGTGATGTAGTGTGACCAAATGTCAGATGACATACCTCTCTGAGAATGGCTCCACACGACTCATGGCCACTTTGATTATTAAACAAAGCTTAATGATCAAAAGCAATGCATATCATCCCCATATAAATGGAAACAAAAAGAAAATGTGATACAGATGACAGACATTCCATATAAGGTACAGGCGCAATATCAAGAACCATATTAAGCTGAGTGGGATCAGGAACGAATCAATTTAGAGCAGAAATATTTTTAGTTCCTACAGAAGTGTCAGTGTTTTCAGGCTGAATGTGCAGGCTATTTAATGTCCAATGCATTTTGAAGCTTTTGAATTCAATTTGGAGATTCAATTTTGAAGATTGAATGTAACTCTGTACAAAATATCTGGATAAAGCTTTAAAGATAAATATTCACACTGAAATCTAGCTCATGTGCATGAAAGCTACAACTCTCAGTCAACCCCTTTTATGGCATTCATGGCCGTAAAAGCTTTAATATATGAAAAATACCTTATATCTGAGCTGTCATTTTCTTAAATGACCACACTTTTGTGCTTCCAAGCCAGTTCTATTAAAGTGAAAGCTATTTGTGAATCATCAGTCCACGTGTTTTGGTGTTTCTGCATAAATGAGAGCATTCGCTAAATTACTGGAGATAATAGGTCTCTACACTCCCAACAGCACCAGCAATTTCACTACTTTTCACATCAATGAATAGAAGAGAAGCATCCTTTCAGCACATTTACTCCTACAAAAACGTCTGACCATCTGGATCAATAGAAAGCCAATGTTCACAAATGCATGTTGAGGAGATTACTCCCAGATACATGGGGATTTCTATTGAAATGAGCTTTTCATTGCACATTGTCCAGGTTATCTTATCTAGGCAATTAATACTGATTATACTGAAAACAAAAGTCATATGGTGTTCTCTGTATACCATTTTATGGAAGAAGAGAAATGTCTCCCAAAATTATATACATTATCTGTTTTATCAGTCAGATAATGACAGTTTTTCATGTTATTTGGCTATTCATTTTGTAAATGATGACTTTGGGTCATGATGGTCAGGTGCAGTACAGGACATTGTGAACAGCAGTGTTGGGGGTCACACAATACAGTAACATGATGACATTTCCTTGTAACAACATAAAGCTTTACATTTAAAAATAATCACATTATAGTTCCTGATTTCATAAAGCTGTTACTTACTCTTCAAAAGAACAATATTAATTATGCATGATGCATTAGAACATACATTTCATATAGCAGTGTTAACCTTATAGCATACCATAATGTTCTGTGTATCTGTAGCCCTTCAATAATATCTTTCAGGTTATCAAAACAGTAAAGTCTGTTGTGGTAAACTCTGCTAAAGAATTGTGAATTGAAAAGGTCCTGAGTCTCGCCTGAGGCCAGACTTGATTTTCATTACAAAGCAAAAGTTAGCACCTTTCATTTTTTACCACCTTTGTGTTAAGGTGAAATGAATTTAAGGTGAAAGAGAAATTTGAATAAGATGCTCACAAATGTAAAGATAACATCAGTTAATGTAACCCCACCACCACCAACCCCATCTCAGCCCTGTCACATGCCTTCTGTTTACATTTTCCATGTGCCACGTGCTCTGTTTGTTTATGTTTTCCATGTGTCTTGTTCATGTAATGTCTCCAACCACAGCTACATGATGTCATCGCTCAGCCCTGCTGTCTCATTATGTCCTAATTTACATGCCTATAAAATTACGTGTCACAATCTTTGTGAGTCATTGTATGTCACAATGTCATGTTTGTATTCATGTTATTACAGCCACAGTTTGTCTTTGCAATAAAGCCTTGTTTATTTTGATATCCCCGCTGCAGTCTGTCTCCTCCTACACTCACAGATACTGACACTTAACTTCATCATTCCAAATATCCAGTATACTGGACATTGTTTTAATGGCTTTTATAAACATCAACTTTTACATTGTCATAAACACATTTATGACTTCCTTCACAGCTCTGGCTTTCTACTGCTTGTTCAAAGACCCTGAGTTTTTTATTAGCTTCTCAAAAAGGACCCAGAAATGGCTTATGTGGAGGTTTTAATAATGAAAAAGTTGACTGAATGTACTGAATGTTACTATGAAAGAGATGCTTTATATTTCTTGGATTTCTGTCTTTATTTTGGGGAACGTTTGGTTTTCATTAGGGCTCAGAAGAGGAAATGTACACAAAAACATTAATGGTAATTTTGTGATAATAATAAATATGTTCATGTTTCAAGATCTTGCAGATTTCATGCTCTTAATCCCAAATGTGCAGTATACTGGACACTGAATACTTTTTTATGTAATTTCAAAAGTTGAAATGAATGTATTTTATGTGCAATTCATTATTATTATCATCACTGAACTTTACTAATTTATATATATTTATTTTTAAACCAGTGGTGTTTTTTACGTGAACCAATGCACAAAATTTCATTTTCTGTTGACTTCGGGATACAGTAAAATGACAATAAAGTAAATCTTGATAGTGTTAATATTGAAGAAAGGAGTAGAATGGACATGGAAGAGGATGACTGTGGCACAAGTGTGTGTGAGGAAAAGGGCCAACAATGTACTGATGAGTTCACTTCAAGACTGTTCTGTTACACATCTGATCAAGCTGAGAGATGCACAGTATATGTTAAATAATTTCAGTACACAGGTGATGTCTTGCACTCCTCCTTGCTACACACTACTTCCCTGCACTCACTGACAGCCTTCATGCAGCTTTTCAGCAGCTTTCAGTCCAGAATAGTGGCTGCAGCTCTGCAGCACCATCTACAGACTGTTACCCACATTACAACGAAGTTTCACCTCTTAACTAAAACGTAACTCTCTACTACTTAAAAATATACATTGCCATGGTAATATTAAATCATAAAGACATAATGTGTTTTAACACTAGCATTCACCTTTTTTTTTTTTACTCCTGTTCCCTCTCCCT
>BRDA01080223.1:0-13414 GCA_036984385.1 Crenuchus spilurus | reverse complement strand
ACATGTATGTGGGCATGTCTTTACTGTCCTTAAAAGAGAACTAATTTGTTCAACTTTTGTCTGATCTTTTACCTAATAAATCATTTTAAAATGAATACATACTTGTGGAATGTGATCCCCTGGTCTCTGCTGACAGAATTCCGATAAAGCGATAAAACACAAAACATTGCACACCTTTCGTTGTTTGTAAACACTGGCTTCCTTCCGATCTTGCCCTGCTTCCACAAGCGGGAGCCGGCGGGAGCGGTACTAACAAATCAGTCCCGCGCAGACCTCTACCTTCTGGAGTCATGATAAGATGTTTTCAAACTGTTTTGAAGAACAAGGTTATTCAGTGTGCATCCAAAGCCACAGCTCTTTCCATTTTACTTCAGGTTCACATCAGTTTTGGTTCTGTCTGTATGAACTTGCTGGTCTCACTGAGAGAGAACCAAATCACAGTTAACAGAACCTTATCCCTTCTGTCTCACACCACACGTATGCCATGAGGAACATATGTGTGGTATACGTTTTCTATTAGCACCAACATCCTGTTTACTTGTCATTACAGAAGTGTTGCTGTATCAGGATTATCAGTGCTGAACTTCTATTGTTCAGAGAATCACAGCTACAGTAACAGATTTATGACACTGATAGTGTCTTACACTTTTTCCAGTTATGCTTCAGATCATCTTCAGAATTTCCTGCTTGTGTTAAATGTGGTCAGAAGAGTGGAGGCTCTACTAGTGTAGGCTAGCTGGCTAAGCTGGTTTTGTAATCGTTTGAATGTGTGAGCATATTACAGAGGTTAGAATGTTTGGTTGGACTTTTATGACAAAGTATTTTGAATAATAATGATATACTCCCCACTGGCCACAGAAACCATGCTTTTGTTCACTCTGAGGTCAGTCACAGGTCAGAAACACTTGACTTACGGTCAGGAACACATTTTTAAGTTGGGTACTTACAAGAATTCCAAAGTTTCATGGTCCCATATCTGTCTGTGACTCTTTGTCTTTCTCATATTTCAGGAAGTCTACAGTTGCATCCATGGAGTTGAGATTGAGGATAAGAGTTCGACAATGAATTCCCCCTCAGCCACCATGAACAACACCCACTCCAACATCCTACGCCTGCTCCGCACGGCTAAGAACATGGCATCTCTGTCTGGAGTCAACGGCTCACCCCACAGTGCGCTGGACTTCATTCGCCGTGAGTCGTCTGTCTATGACATCAGTGAGCACCGACGCAGCCTAGCTGGACATTCAGACTGCAAGGCCCCCTACCTGCCAGATGATAACATGTTCAGTGACTACATTAATGAGGTGGAGCGCACTTTTGGTAACCTGCACCTTAAAGACAGTAACCTGTACCAGGAGCACTACCTGCACCATCACACAGGATCAGCACTTGGGCTATCTGGTCCTACTGCTCCCCGTCCTCCCAGCCTGGGGTCCAGCAGCTCTTTGGAAGGTGGTATGTTTGACTGTGACAGTTTAGGTGGTGGAGTGGCACCAATCTTTACCACCCAGCCCTGCTCCGCCCTTACTCACAGGAATATGAGCAAGTTTGACCTGCTGCAAGCCCAGACACCACCAGGCCAGGGCTTCAAGCAGGGTTTAACAGATTTATATGGGAAGTTCTCTTTTAAGGGCGGTGCCTCTAGCTCAGGTTATATTCCAACTTGTCATGATCGCTATTGCAGTGGTGGAGATGATATGTCAGACATTTCCACGCACACCGTCACCTACGGTAACCTGGAGGGTAACAGTAAGAAACGCAAACAGTACCGAGACAGCCTGAAGAAGAGACCGGCATCTGCCAAGTCACGCCGTGAACTTGTTCGGGAAATGGATCACGTTGAGATGGGTTATCGACGGCGACCACATCACAGTCACCACCATTATCATGCAAAACGTTCAGTATCCCCACCCCTACGAGGAGGAGGAGGAGGTTCTTCTTCCTTCCTCTACCAGGACAAGGAGGAGAGTCTGCGAGATTTCTACTTGGACCAGTTCCGGCCCAAAGAGGGTGTGCCCCAGTGGGAGCATGTGGACCTGACAGATGGGCCAGGTGGGGGTGGAGTTGGGACTGGGGGTGGAGCCAACTGCTCCAGCTTAGTGCCAGTGGATGACTTCCTGAAGAGTAAACCCTCGAAGGCAGAGATTAAAGGTGGAGGTGGCGAGTGGGAATGCAGGAACTGCCGTGCAAGCAGTGCAGGAAGCAAGCGCATGGCATTGCATGCTGGAAGTGGTGGCTATAGTAGTGGAGGGGGTGTGGCCACTAGTTGTGGTGCATCTGGAGGAGGAATTGGGGGCGGGGCTAGTCGGCCCAGCTCAGCCACTTGTATGAGATGTGAGGCATGCAAGAAATCTGGCAACCTGTATGACATTAGTGAGGACAACAACCACTTATTGGACCAGCTGGTTGGGGGACGGGGTCAGACACCATCACAGCGACGACGAGCTTTCAGTGGGAAGCCTCTGCGAAGACAGCACTCATATGACACTTTCATGGACCTGCAAAGAGAGGAGGGAGTGGGGATTGGGCTCAGTGGGGGTGGAGATGTTATGGCAGGAGTGATACCCCCGCCCCCTCGTAGTGTTAGCTTGAAGGAGAAAGAGCGATACTTAGAAGGCACCAGCCCTTTTGCACATATGTTTGAACACCAGGTGACAACAGACCGAGAGTTCTACAGCCCCGGTGACCGGGGTAAAAGTTCGGCGTCCCCCTTCAGCCTTTTCCAGGGGGGTGACATCGGACCCCACCGGCACTCAGTGGAAGAGAGAGATTTTAGAGGCAGGGGATTGGCAGAAGGACCTACCTGCTCTCTCTCCAAATCTCTCTACCCTGACCGCACCAACCATAACCCATTCATCCCCACTTTTGGGGATGACCAGTGCCTGCTGCATGGAGCCAAGAGCTACTACATGAAGAAGCAACAGCAGCAGCTATCCTCTTTTCTGCCCTCCTCTCGGTTCCCCAACCAGCACTCGGGCAGCAAGCTGGGCCTTGGCCCACCCAGGCCCTTCAATGGCACTAATGGCCATGTGTACGAGAAGCTGTCTAGCATTGAGTCAGACGTGTGAGACAGAAGGAGGAGGGAGGAGGGAGTGGACATACCTTGGTAATAAAGGGATACATTTGGTGATGAGGAGAGGAGAGCAGCAGACTGGTCCTAAGGTCACATCCAAACACAGTAGAGGGCTTTATCTGTATCTCAGTATCTCAGTCAGAGAAGCCTCACACCACTTCCTGTGAAGCTCATGATTTGCACCACAGCCTGTGGAGCGCTAAACAGGAAGTGGAGAGATGGTGGGATTAGACAAGTGGCCATCTGGACAAGTGTCAGAAAGAGAGAGAGAGAGTGCAGATAAGAGGTCTGTTAAGCCTTTCGTAAAAATTTGTTTCTCTCTCTCTCTGTTTCCTCTCCTTCGTCTGCATTAAAGAAACAATCATGAAAGATAATCTAGTGACTTTAACAGGGTAATAATTAATAACACTACCAGTAACATTGTGATTGTAGAGCTGATGCTGGTACTGACGTTGTTAATGCTGGTTTGTTGACTGTATTTCAGATGCCGTGATGTCTGTCAGTGTGGCAGCACGTCTGTGTCCTGCTTGACATCACGGGATCTTTTCATTTCTTTTCCGCGTTAGTCTTACTGCTCTGGAACGCCGTTCTTATGGCTCCAGAAGGAGTGAACTGAGATACAGGTGGGAAGTGTTCTGATAAGATTGAGGAGCTCCAGGGTGGAATGGTCCATCGGCTCATCCCACACTCACATACATACTCACGTTTGTTCTGAAAGCTCAGTGAGAATTCATCGGCGGAACAAGGAGCGCACGTGATGTCCTCCGCCTCATCTCCGCCGCTGAGGTGGCCAATTTCTGCCCAAAAAATCCTGATTTTTATCATGTTTCCTTCTCACAGAACATTTGTGTCACTTTCTTCAGGCAGGTAAGAGAGATGATCAGAGTAATCTGAGAAAGACAAGAACGAGAGAAAGAGAGCAAGCAGGAGCAAGGGTCAGCATCAGCACGAGGGTTCTTCTGATGTAAATACCACACACACACAGACACAGACACACACAGTCTGATACATATGATGGAACTTTATTATATCTTTTACAAAATTTAACAAATAACCAAAATAGGAGAAAAACAAAAAAACCCTCATAAACAAAAATATGCAAACTGTAGTTAAATCAACAATATTCCTGATGATAAGTGATATAATATACAGGAGTTTCATTGCTTTTCCTTCATGTTTTCATTAGTTGACCGTAGTTAAGCAGGCTGGTTAAGAGTGTACTTCGCTTACTTTGACTAAGATGCTGCAGTGACTGTTGGCTCTCGTGTTTTTGAACCGTAACATAAGGACGTGTGTTTAGTTTTAGGACAAGTGTCCCTTCAATTGTGTTGTAATCTCTTTTTACAGCTTTTGAATAAGCCACACTGTGGAGCATCTCAGAACATCTAGAACAGTCTTACAGTCATGTCGCGTTCTCTCGCCGACCCACACACACTCTGCTGGGTGTGAGATTCTGCTGTCGAATGTCTTCAGACTTGATAACTGCACTGAGACTGCGTTCACACTACAAACCTCAATACTCACTTCTGATCTGATCTTTCTGTCCTGATGCTTCATATTATCCAGCACCCTAAGGAACCTGCATAACTTAATCATCAGCATCACAAACACATATTCATCACAGATAACCACCAAAAATAAACCAGCTGAAATATTTAATATAATCAACTCTGATCATTAGAGGAGGTAAATAAAGACGAAAATTTACAAGTACAGACTTCAGATTAGCAGCAGCGAGAACACCTGCCAGATAACTTTACGTAAACTTTTCAGAACTGAACCATAAAATAATGCAAAAGTCGGGACAGTCAGTACAACTAAATATACATTCAGCACAACACAGAACCGTCACAATCTGATACTGTTCTACAACTGAAGAACCAAACACAGAACCTTCACAATCTGATACCGAACACAGAACCTTCACAACCTGATACGGTTCTACAACTAAAGAATGAAACACAGAACCTTCACATTGTGATACTGTTCTACAACTAAAGAACCAAACACAGAACCTTCACAATCTGATACTTTTCTACAACTAAGGAACCAAACACAGAACCTTCACAGTCTGATAATGTTCTACAACTAAAGAACCAAACACGGAAATTTCACACTCTGATACGTTTTTACAATGAAAGAACCAAACAGAGAAACTTCACAATCTGATACTGTTCTACAACTAAAAAACAAACACAAAACCTTCACAATCTGATACTGTTCTACAACTAAAGAACCAAACACAGAAATTTCATGGTCTGATACTGTTGCAAAACTAAAGAACCAAACACAGAACCTTCACAATCTGGTACCGTTCTACAACTAAAAAACAAACACAAAACCTTCACAATCTGATACTGTTCTACAACTAAAGAACCAAACACAGAACCTTCACAAACATATAATGTCCTACAACTAAAAAACCAAATGCAGAGACTTCACAATCTGATACCATTCTACAACTAAAGAACCAAACAGAAATTTCATGGTCTGATACTGTTCCACAACTAAAGAATCAATCACAGAACCTTCACAATCTGATACTGTTCTACAACTAAGGAACCAAACACAGAACCTTCACAGACTGATAATGTTCTACAACTAAATAATCAAATACAGAACAATTGCAATCTGACACTGTTCTACAACTGAAGAATCATCATTTGATTCTGTTCTATTGCTAAATAAACTAACACAGAACCTCCACAGTCTGATACTGTTCCAAAACTAAAGAAACAAACACAGAACCTTCACAAACGTATAATGTTCTACAACTAAAAAACCAAATGCAGAAACTTCACAATCTGTTACTGTTCTACAACTAAAGAACCAAAATGCAGAAACTTCACAATCTGATACCATTCTACAACTAAAAAACCAAACACAGAACCTTGAAAATCAGATCCTGTTCAATGGCTAAATAACCAAACACAGAACCTCAACAATCTGATACTTTTCTACAACTAAGGAACCAAACACAGAACCTTCACAGTTTGATTCTATTCTACAACTAAATAATCAAATACAGAACAATTGCAATCTGACACTGATCTACAACTGAAGAATCATCACAATTTGATACTGTTCTATGGCTAAATAAGCAAACACAGAACCTCCACAGTCTGATACTGTTCTACAACTAAGGAACCAAACACAGAACCTTCACAGTTTGATTCTGTTCTACAACTAAAGAATCAAATGCAGAACCTTCACAATTTGGTCATGTTCTACAACATTAAACACAGAATCTTCACAATCTGATGCTATTCTACAACTAAAGAACCAAGCACAGAACCTTCAAAGTCTGATATTATTATACAGCTAAGGAACGAAACACAGAGCTTTCACAGTCTGATACTTTTTACAACTAAAGAACCAAACACAGAAACTTCACAATACAACACTGTTCAAAAACTAAAGAACCAAACCCAAAATTTTCACAATCTGATACTGGTCTACAACTAAAGATACAAACACAGAACCTTCACAAACTGATACTGTTCTACAACTAAATAATCAAACACAGAACCTTTGCAAACACTGTTCTACAACTATAGAACCATCACAATTTGATACTGTTCCACGGCTAAATAACCAAACAGATCATCCACAATCTGATGCTGTTCTACAACTAAGGAACCTAACACAGAACCTTCACAATCTGATACTGCTCTTAAACTAAAGAACCAAACACAGAACCTTCACAAATGTATAATGTTCTACAACTAAAGAACCAAATACAGAGACTTCACAATTTGATACTGTTCTGCAGCTAAAGAACCAAACACAGAACCTTCACAATCTGACACTGTTCTACAACTAAATAATCAAACACAGAACCTTTGCAATCAGACACTGTTCTGCAACTATAGAACCTTCACAATTTGATACTGCTCTAGAGCTAAATAACCAAACACAGATCCTCCAAAATATGGTACTGTTCTACAACTAAGGAACCAAACACAGAACCTTCACAATCTGATACTGTTCTACAACTAAAGAATCAAATGCAGAACCTTCACAATCTGGTCATGTTCTACAACTAAATTAAACACAGAATCTTCACAATCTAATACCATTCTACAACTAAAGAACCAAACACAGAATCTTCACAATCATATACTGTTCTACACCTAAAGAACCAAACACAGATCCTCCACATTGTGATACTGTTCTACAAATAAAGAGCCAAACACAGAACCTTCACAATCTGATACTGTTCTACAACTGAAGAACCAAACACAGAACCTTCACAATCTGATGCTGTTCTACAACTAAAGAAACACAGAACCATCACAATCTGATACTATTCTTCAACTAAAGAACCAAACACAGAACCATTATAATCTGATACCTTTCTACAACTAAATAACGAAATACAGAACCTTCACAATCTGATATTGTTCTACAACTAAAGAAACAGAACCTTCACAATCTGATACTGTTTTACAACAACAGAACTAAACACAGAACTTTCACAATTTGATACTGTTCTGCAACTAAAGAAACAAACACAGAACCTTCACAGTCTGATACTGTTCTAAAACTAAAGAATCAATTGCAGAACCTTCACAATCTGGTTATGTTATACAACTACATTAAACACAGAATCATCACAATCTGATGCTATTCTACAACTAAGGAACCACACACATAACCTTCACAATCTAATATGGTTCTACAACTAAAGAACCAAATGTAAAACTTCACAATCCGATACTGTTCTACAACTAAAGAACCAAACACAAAACTTTCACACTCTGATACTGTTCTGCAACTAAGGACCCAGACACAGAACTTTCACAATCTGATACTTTTCTACAACTAAAGAAACAAACACAGAACCTTCACAATCTGATACTCTTCTACAACTCACCGGGGATTAGGGATTAATTATTTGGGGTTTGTTATTACTAACCATGTAAAGCTGCTTTGTGACATCAGCTGTAAAAAGTGCTTTATAAATAAATTAGATTTGTTTTGAATTGATACAACTTAAGAATCAAATGCAGAACCGTCACAATCTGCTCATATTTTACAACTAAATTAAACACAGAATCTTCACAATCTGTTGCTATTCTACAACTAAAGAACCACACACAGACCCTTCACAATCTGATACTGTTCTACAAGTAAAGAATCAATACAGAACCTTCACATTCTGATAATGTTCTACAAAAAAACAAACACAGAACAATCAAATCTGATACTGTTCTACAAATGAAGAACCAAACACAGAACATTACAATCTGATACTGTTCTACAACTAAAGAACCAAACACAGAACCTTCACAGTCTGATACTATTATGTTCTACAACTAAAGTATTGAAGACAGACCTTTTTAGGATCCCACCACAGTGACAGTCAAAAACAAATACATAGTTATAGTAAAGGTACTAACCCAGTGATTGTAAAGGTGCTGACCCAGTTATAAGTTACTGACCCAATGATTGTAAATATACTGTCCTAGTCATAAGTTACTGACCCAGTGATTGTAAAAGTACTAACCCAATGATAAGGTACTGATCCAGTGATAAGTTACTGATCCAGTAATAGTAAAGGTACTGACTCAGTGATAGTAAAGGTACTGACCAAGTGATGGTAAAGGTACTGACTTAGCGATACGTTACTGACCCAGTAACAGTAAAGGTACTATCCCAGTGATAAGGCACTGACCCAGTGATAGTAAAGGTTCTGACCCAGTGTCCGTTGCTTACTTTTGTTTGAGTGACTATAGGGAAATTCCTGTATACACAGTTCTGAATAAATCATAAATAGTATTGGTTCTGTGTGTGACTGCAGGTGTCCTGTGAAGGTGTTGGAGTTCTGATTTGTATCCTGTGGTTCTGGTATTGTGAACGTGGTCTTGTGTGCAGTTTATCTGAAGTGTTTTGGAGCAGCAGGTGTCTCCTGGTCACCAGCAGAATGGCTGTAGTGCTGCTGCTGCTGCTGTGGATTCAGCCTCATTCACACCATGAAGCTTTACCTGAACCTGATGAGTCTGGTTCTCATGCTGATGTACTGTATGAAGAAGGGCCTAGAACATGAGGAATGTCTCACACACACACACACACACACACCTCGCTGCTGAGGGTGTGTATGCTGGTGCAGTGATGTGGCTAATCTCACTGTGTTTCTGAATCGTTTAGTAATCACTGTCCGCTCCGGATAAACTAGCCGTTAGTTTTCGGCACTTTTTTCCAAAGTTTTCTTCTTTCTGTTCTTTGAAGCAGATCTTGAATATTTGTGTGTATCAGTAGAACTTATTGGACTTTCCTGCATTTTATTTGTGTGTTGAATTAGCAGGACCATATACAGCTGATCTGTGGCCTGCAATAAGCCGTGAACAGGGTCTGTATGTGTGTAAAGCTGAGAGTGACTTGGTTAGTTATGAGCACCACACCGGACCTCCACCTCCAGCAGCTCCTCATTAACCCCACCAGCAGACTCAGTCCTTCAGAATGTAGTTGTTGACCAAGTGGAGCGGTGCCTTTTTCTTTTAAAATGCTGAGTGCTAATCATGGAAAATGTCACCATCTGTGTTTACCTGCAAACTGAAGTTGTAGTCTAAGCCTAAGTTTTATTTAAAGCTGTTTTCGGACCAGTGCCACACAGACACCAGCTGCTCCAGATGCCTGACACAACCTGAACCACTCTCACTTTCAACTGCCACAACATTAACACATGGCCATGACTTGTTAGAGTGGTAACAAGTTTGTTCTGGCTTAGTCCTGGCAATGTGTGATCTCATTCCCAGGCATTAATTAGTTGTCATATTAATACCACACATTAGGATATTGTTCCCACATGTTAATAAGTTGTGGCCACTCACTAGCCAGGCTCTATCAAAATGTCTGATTTCCCCTCCTCAGCAATAATCTGACAGGGCAGCAGATACTCATCATCATTACATATCCTATCTGCTAAGCTGTTCCTTTAAACATCTGAGCTTGATTGTGACTAAGTCTAAGTCTTAGTTCTAACCTGATTAAAACGGTTCAGGTTGACAGATCGCTGCACCGCTTTAACGACACTTTGAGGTGTTTTCAGTAGTCACCTAAACAGGACTGTAGATGCTGCTCACATCCCTGTCGCTGTTTACACTCTTCACATGTAAACATCTCTGCAGACGTCTGGACATGTGGAAGGTGGAGCAGGTGGTTTTCAGGATTTGGGTGGTAGAGTCCCCTGGTCTACATTAGGGAGTAGACTGACCCAGCAGGTTCAGGGTGGTGTTTTAGAACATGATTAGCATGTTAGCATCAGTTCTGTAACAGAACTGCCATCACAGGAGGTGGAGTCTGAGCTGATGATCAAGTTTAGGCCCGGGGTTAAGACTTTACCTTAAAGTACAGCACTCTGAGTGTTCTGCATCATGTCCAGGTTGGGCTTTATTGAGGTGTAGGGGTGGAGATTGGGCTTTGGCTCAGGTTTAGGATCTTAGTTCTAGTGCTTTAGTATAAACTGCAACACTCTCAGCTTAATGTGCTTTTTTTTAAACACCCAAACGGCTCTCACTGCATATCTCACTGCATATCTATACGCTTCATCATTTTACTTACTGTGTGTAGAATAAAAGTACTCTTAGGCAGACTAGTAAGTATGATTTTTTTCTATAATTCTTAGTATTTTTAGCACCTTTTTAAATTGTTTTGACTCATGAATATTATGAATATGACTTAGATATACAGTAGTTACAGTTAAATTAGGAGCAGTAATGTTTCCTGACCAAGTCTTTACTGATGATAGAGCTCTTTTTAATCTTATTTAAGGAGATATTCTGTAAATATTTACTTTCTCTCAGCTTTAGATGACAATTGTTGGAAGTTGTTTGTTTCCTTTTAACTCCGTTTGTCACAAGGAAACGTACCAAGTGTACGTTTATATCATTTGAGTGTATTGATGCTTAGTGATACGGGCATCTTGAATGTCGTGTTGCAACGAGGGTGTGGTCGGTATGCTGTCACCATGGTAAAGGGGGTGTGGTCCTGTATGTGTGCGAAGGAGGGTGTGTTTTCTTAGGCCATCACTGTTAACGGCTCTTAATTATCTTCTGCCCGTGGCTGTGGTCTCTATTAATCATGGCCTTTACTTTCTAATCTTACCAAAACTTTTACATTTACATCAATAAAAATGATACAAAAATGACGACTTGTACAGATTGTGTATATAATAATGAATGGAGACGGTTACTTTTACTCCTTCGTTTTTCTATGGAAATAATGACATTAATATGTAAATGAGAACTGGGTGGTTTTATTAGGAGAACATGCAGAACCTGGCAGCACTAATAACAATCACTCAGATATACTGTAGGATGCTAAGCTCTTCACTGTCTTTGGACAAAATCAATAAAACTGGAAAGTGTTAAACATTAATAAAAAAACAGTCTTATTACACTGAGACATGGTCTTCTTTTCTGTCTGTCTGACTGTCTGTCTGACTGTCTGTCTGTCTGACTGTCTGTCTGACTGTCGGTCTGTCTGTCTGACTGTCTGTCTGACTGTCTGTCTGTCTGTCTGACTGTCTGTCTGACTGTCTGTCTGTCTGTCTGACTGTCTGTCTGACTGTCTGTCTGTCTGACTGTCTCTGTCTGTCTGACTGTCTGTCTGTCTGTCTGACTGTCTGTCTGACTGTCTGTCTGTCTGACTGTCTGTCTGTCTGTCTGTCTGACTGTCTGACTGTCTGTCTGACTGTCTGTCTGTCTGTCTGACTGTCTGTCTGACTGTCTCTGTCTGTCTATTTGTCTGTCTGTCTCTGTCTGTCTGTCTGTCTGTCTGACTGTCTGTCTGTCTCTGTCTGTCTCTGTCTGTCTGACTGTCTGTCTGACTGTCTCTGTCTGACTGTCTCTGTCTGTCTGACTGTCTGTCTGTCTGACTGACTGTCTGTCTGTCTGTCTGACTGTCTGTCTGTCTGTCTGACTGTGTGTCTGTTTGTCTGACCGTCTCTGTCTGTCTGTCTGACTGTGTGTCTGTCTGTCTGTCTGTCTGACTGTCTGTCTGTCTGTCTGTCTGACTGTGTGTCTGTCTGTCTGTTTGTCTGACTGTCTCTGTCTGTTTGTCTCTGTCTGTCTGTCTGTCTGTCTCTGTCTGTCTCTGTCTGATTGTCTGTCTGACTGACTGTCTGACTGACTGTCTGTCTGTCTGATTGTCTGTATGTCTGTCTGTCTATCTGATTGTCTGTCTGTCTGTCTGTGTCTGCCTGTCTGTCTGTCTGTCTGACTGTCTCTGTCTGTCTGTCTGTCTGTCTGTGTGACTGTCTGTCTGTCTGTCTGTTTGACTCTTTGTCTGTCTGATTGTCTGTCTGTCTGACTGTCTGTCTGTCTGTCTGTCTGATTGTCTGTCTGATTGTCTGACTGTCTGTCTGACTGATTGTCTGTCTGTCTGTCTGACTGTCTGTCTGTCTGTCTGTCTGTCTGACTGTCTGTCTGTCTGATTGTCTGTCTGTTTGATTCTTTGTCTGTCTGACTGTCTGTCTGAATGTCTGACTGTCTGTCTGATTGTCTGTCTGTCTGACTGTCTGATTGTCTGTCTGTCTGACTGTCTGTCTGATTGTCTGTCTGTCTGTCTGTCTGTCTGTCTGTCTCTCTGATTGTCTGTATGGTCTAAATTAACCAGTTTGCTATAACTCTGTACTAAAGTAAATACTCTGGTAAAGGATGAAGTATGATTGACATTTCTTACTCAATTAAAAGTATAAAGGTTTATACTCCGAGATATACATAATGTAAACATGTAAACGTCATTTTTAAACAGTATTTCTATGATAATTGTATGTAAATGTTTAATAATGAGCTGTGTAACCTGCATCCATGCAGATGGTTTTAGGTTAAATATTAAATGTGTGCTGTGGATTCTGATTGGCTGAAAACACAATAATGTTCTGATAACATAGTTTTGGTGTCCATGACATTGAAGTGTGATTCCTCCTAAAGCTGTGACTGGCAACCTTCTAGGAAAGTCTGACAATGTTATAAACGTAGGCAAAAATAACATGGACCACACTTCAGCAGCAAAAAGTCAAACCTGAATGTGTTTAGAATGTGATGGTGAAAGTATATAAACAGTAATACTACTCACACAACACTGGAGCAACATTACAAGAACTTAGAGAGTACTGATTAAGCGTCCTTAGGTTTGAGAAAGGCACTATATAAGTTCAACTTATTATTATTATTATTATTATTATTATTAATAATAATAATAATACTGATAATTCTTCTGAAATGTAGAAATACAAAGTATTTAGTGACAGAAATCCTGTATAATATATTCACTTCTGTACTACACTTTAGAAGTCTTAATATCTTAATATCTACTGTTTAATCTGTTGAAGCATGC